>PVKP010005230.1:7365-91094 GCA_004027715.1 Plecturocebus donacophilus | reverse complement strand
ACATAGTCCCATATTTCTTGGAGACTTTGTTCATTCCTTTTTACCCTTTTTTCTGTCATCTTGCCTTCTCATTTTATTTCATTGAGTTGATCTTCGACCTCTGATATCCTTTCTTCTGCTTGGTCAATTCGGCTGTTGAAACTTGTGCATGCTTCGCGAAGTTCTCGTGTTGTGTTTTTCAGCTCCATCAATTCACTTACATTCTTCTCTAAGTTGTCCATTCTCATTAGCATTTCGTTAAATCTTCTTTCAAGGTTCTTACTTTCTTTGCATTGGGTTAGAATATGTTCTTTTAGCTCACAGAAGTTTCTTATTATCCACCTTCTGAAGCCTGATTCTGTGAGTTCATCACATTCATCCTCCGTCAAGCCTTGTTCTCTTGCTGATGAGGAGCTGCAATCCCCTGTAGGAGGAGAGGCATTCTGATTTCGGGTGTTCTCAGCCTTTTTGCACTGGTTTCTTCCCATTTTTGTGGATTTATCCCTCTCATCTTTGTAATTGCCGACTTTCAGATTGGGTGTCTGAGTGGACGTCTGGCTTGTTGGTGATGTTTTTTCTGTTTCTTAGTTTTCCTTCGGGGGGTGCCCCTTCCCCACAGAGCTGGGCCTTCCCGGGTTCAGCTGTGCTTGCTCTCAGTCCTCAGCGCTTCCAATTGCTGTTCTCCTTGTGGGGATGGGACCAGCAGAGCCCAACTAAAAGGGCACCCAGTCCCGTACACTCCGCACTGAGAAGCGCCGCGCCGGGGCGCCAGCAAAACAGCCGCACCGGCCAAAAGAGTCGCATTGGTGACTCGTGTGGCTCCTTCGCTGGGAATCTCCCAGTTTGTGGGCAACAAAAATTCGTCTGCAATTGCAGCATCCACTTGCTCTCTGTGCTTTCACTGGGAGCCACAATCCTGAGCTGCTGCTACGCGGCCATCTTGGATCTCTCTCCGCCTGGTGATGAAGTTTTTCTGTTTCTTAGTTTTCCTTTGGCGGACGCCCCTTCCCCACAGAGCCGGACCTTCCCGGGTTCGCTGTGCTTGCTGTGAAACTCTCAGTCCTCAGCGCTTCCAATTGCCATTTTCCTTGTGGGGATGGGACCAGCTGAGCCCATCGGTCCCGTATACTCCACACTGGGAAGCGCCGCGCCGGGTGCCGGCAAAAGAGCCACGCTGGCCAAAAGAGTTGCGCTGGTGACCCGTGTGGCTTCTCTGCGGGGAATCTCCCGGTCTGTGGGCAACAAAAATTCGTCGGAAAGTGCGGCGTCCACTCGTTCTCTGCACTTTCACTGGGAGCTACATTCCTGAGCTGTTGCTAATCGGCCATCTTGGATCTCTCCGCTTTCTTTTTCTTTTAAATTGAGACAGAGTTTCGCCCTTGTTGCCCAGGCTCGAGTACAATATCAAGATCTCAGCTCACTGCAACCTCCGCCTCCTGGGTTAAATTAGTTCTCCTGCCTGAGCCTCCTGAGTAGCTGGGATTACAGGTGGCCGCCACCACGCCTAGCTAATTATTTTGTATTTTTAATAGAGACAGGGCTTCATCATGTTGGCCAGGCTGATCTCTGATCTCCTCCCAAAGTGCTGGGATTACAGGTGTGAGCCACTGCGCCTGGCCTAATTTCATGACTCTTAAACATTTGTGTTTTGTGTCATTATTTGTTTAATACGTTTCCTTAAATGGTCTCTTTTTAAAATCGATGATTTTTAGTATAGGCAGACTTATGCAAGACTTGTTGCAAAATTCTGCAAGATATCTGGTCTCAAAAGTCCATTACAATTAATATTAGAACATTTTCATCACTGTTTCAGAAAACCCCATATCCACAATTATAAAAGAGCACTTGATACCACTACCATCAACAGAAATTCAGCATTGCTTGCCATAAAGGAAGATACACATAAAAGTAAACCCAATGGGAACAAAACAGTCTTGTGGAATTCTGGCTCTATACCGTTGCCCACTGCACGCTGGGCTTGCTGTCTCAGTAAAAAGAACAAGTGTTAGGTATTAAAGATATAGCTGTCCCAAACCAAGACTTTCTCCTTAAAGAAATCTAAGAGATTGAAAAAGAAGTAATCCCTAAGAGGTTCCCCCTCAGCGTCTCACAATTTGGGGGGCTGTGGGTGGGAGACTCCGCAAGAGCCCAGGCAAGGGTCTGAAGTCTCAGCCTGTTCACATATAAATACAGAACTAGAAAAGAATGAGAGATGTAGTTGCATAGTTATTCCTACACATAATCATAATCACATAGCTATTCATATGTAATCATAAATATATACATCTATATAATCATATGATCTTTAACCTTACTAATAAGTCTCAGGTTAAGAAGTATGGGACTGAAGTGGCATTGGAAAAGAGGTGACCCTAAGGCAAGATGCTCTAAGTCCTCTGTCACGCCCTCAGGGAGACCCACAGACATCTGGGGACTTAATTATCTCTATGTGGTGCTGTGCTTCAGCGGTCACGTTCCATGTGTACTTTCAAGTTCTGCTTCTGCACCTGGTTCCTCTTTTTCTTAGAAGATAAGAATTAGTAATAGTAACATAAATCTTAGTGACCTTGTGCTTTCTTGACAAGACGAGAAAAGTGCTGACGCCTTAGGTTTTCTCCTCGCCTTGGCTTCTTCAAAGTCCTGGGCCCCTGTCTCCAAGACATGTGATTTACTTGACCCTATCACTGACCACCATGACCTCATCCTACCTACCCTGCCCCCTGCTTTGCACTAAATAAAAGTTAGAGAGTCCGGGCACTGCGGCCACTGCTGGTCTCCGTGATTTGGTAGCCATGGACCCCTGGGCCCAAACTCTCTTTTCTCTATCTCTGTGTCTTGTGTCTTTTATTTCCACAGTTTGTCATCTCCACACCTGCAGAGAGGGACTCACGGGACCCTGCAGGGCTGGATGGACCCTACAGGGAACACTAAGGTGGGTTTTCATATCCATAGTCTCTTCTGAGCCTCACTCTAACTCTGTGAGGGAGGGATTATCCTTCCCATTTTACAGATGAGAAAACTGAGGCTTGGGGGAGTCAGCTGTTTTACGGGCGTTCTGCAGTAAGTGGTTGAGGAAGTTCTTAGTCCCAGGGGCTCCTTCTACTCCCTGAGAGCTGCTGCCTCCCACTCCTGTCCTAGACAGGGTGCACACAGCCTATCCCTCCCCAGGCTTAGGGACACTGCGGCAGAGTTTTCACTAGGGAATGAAAGGATCTGTCTATGGGGACCCAAGGCCCTGAGCCTTCTGTTTTCTTTGCCTCAAGGCCATTGAACTGACATCTCTAAGCTAGAGTATCCTGAGGCCAGATGTTGGCCATAACAGTGTCCTTTTGTCTCATGGTAGAAACCTCGAGTGCTAGAGCTGGCCAGGAACAAAACCATCATTAGATCCAGTGTCCCCTAAACTTTATCCAGACTCATGAGGTCCCTGTACATTGTGAGGTGCTTCATAATTGTGTGACTCCTCCAGAAACATTTCCAATGATTCTGCATTTTGCATGGCCTAGGCAAAAAAAAGACTAAGTAAAAAGAAAAAAATTGAGTTCAAGTCATTGGTTTTAGTACAGTACCATAAAGCTAGGGTTTCATACATGTGAAAGTTTTCTATAGTATATGTTCAGGTATTACAGCAAGACCCATATCCGCATTTTCCTATTTGATAAGTGATGCAATGTAGTTCATTTTCTGCAAAGAAGCTTTGTAGGAGAAGGAAGAAATAAGAAATGATGCTAGCGGTGGAGAGACCATGACGGTTCCTCGGGTCCAGCCGATAATCGAAGGATGAGCTGGCCCCTAGTACCCTGGGTGGGGTGCAGGGTGAAGGCTACAGCACCACCTCTGGAGTATTCTCCCCAATTATGCTTACCCTGCATGGAGCCAAGCTTTGAGGGTCTTCTAGATGTGACTGGCAGGCTACAGGGAAGAGGGAGGGTGGAGGAGCAGGGGAAAGACACCAGGAAGAAACCATCAACATTCTGCAAGACAACTGGTCTCAAAAGTCTATGTCGCGAGAAAGGTGAGAGGGCTTTTCTAGATTAAAAGAAAATAAAGTGATGAAACAATCAAATCTAATGTGGGAAACATGGCTAGATCCAGGTTAAAAAAATTGCAATAAAGACGTTTTTGGCCCAGTCGGGGGAAATTTGAATATGGAAAGAGTATTAGTTAGGATTATAGAATTATTCTTAATTTTCCTAGTGTGATCATAGTATTATGATTACATCGGAGCATGTACTCATTCTTAGGACATAGTGCAGGTAGAAGAATTTAGAGAGGGAAGGTCATGATGTCTGCAACTTTCAGACGGTTCGACGAAAAACTATATATACAAATGTGTATGTATATCTATGCATACCATATACCTGCTATATATACACATACACACATACATATGTAAAGAGACATATATGTGGAGAAGGAGGGAAAGCAAATATGCAAAATGTTAACACTCTAATCTCAGTGGAGCTATAAGGGTGTCAATTGTACTATTAACTTTTCTGTATGTTTGAATGTTTTCATAATGAGTAAAAATGGTATTAGACTTAGTTTCGGGTTGAATCCATTGCAAAATCAGCTGTGTGTGGCGGCTCACACTTGTAATTTCAGTACTTTGGGAGGCCGAGGCAAGAGGGTTGCTTGAGACCAGGAGTTTGAGGAACCAGCCTGGGCAATGTGTCGAGAGCGCTGCTAAAAGTGACAATTTTAGCTGGGTGTGGTGCTGCAGACCTGTAGTCCCAGCTACTCCGGAGACTGAGATGGGAGGATCGCTTGGGCTCAGGAGTTCAGGCTGGCAGCGGGCTATGCCTGGGTGACACAGCAAAACCCTGTCTCAAAAAATTGGGAAAAAAAATCAAAATACAGACTAAAATTTAACCACAGCACTAACTACAGCCAAAGATTGCTTTCTGTTTCTAGCCTGGTGTTAGAAAGTCTGCATACCGTGTAGAAGACACCAGTCATTCTAGAGGTCGCAGTATTGATGAGCCTCAGGGACTGGGCTGTGGCCACGCTCCCCTGGGACCTACTAACTGCCCCAGCTTCCACCAGCCGGGCTTCCACCACGCACCTGCGGAGGCAGTGCCCTTTCAAAGGGAATATTGGCAAGTCTTCCATTGACTGACTTTTAAAAAAATATAAGTCTAGGCCGGGCACGGCGGCTCACGCCTGTAATCCCAACTACTCAGGATAGATAGGCAGGCCAAGGTGGGCAGATCACAAGGTCAGGAGTTCGAAACCAGCCTGACCAACATGGTGAAACCCTGTCTCTACTAAAAATACAAAAATTAGCTGGGCGTGGTGGCAGGTGCCTGTAATCCCAGCTACTCAGGAGGCTGAGGCAGGAGAATCGCTTGATCCCGGGAGGTGGAGGTTGCAGTGAGCCGAGATCACACCACTCCACTCCAGCCTGGGTGACAGAGAGAGACTCTGACTCAAAAAAAAAAGTCGAACCAGAAGCCATTTCTTCCTTTATTGATGCAAACCAGCAGTCTAGCACAATTGCCTGTTTTACAGATGGAGAAACTGGGACCTAGTGGGCGGAAGGGACTGAGTAAAAGCCGCACAGTAAGTGACTGGCAGAGCTGGAGTCGGCACCCAGGTCTTCTGACATCCAAGCTACGGTTTTCTCCATCACTCCCTTTCATCTTTTGAAAGATTGGGTTTGTCCTAAACATTTGCGTGGCTCTCTCTGCCACTCTCTCAGAACCTAATGACTCACACTTTACAATCTATGCTAAAGCCAGCTGGAATCTATAGAAGGTTAGAAGCAGCAAGTGAAGAGAAGAGGTGCCACGGCCGAGCTAGTGACCACAGGCAGAAAGGCCGCGAAGGAGCTGGAAAAGCAGGAGAATTCAAAGAACCTCAAACCCCAGGGACATTCTGTGCAAGGGCAAATGATACTGGTAGCATCCCTCCACACAGGGATGTTATAAGACAGTGGAGCGCAGACTGCTATCTCAGACAGCTTAAAAACCTGGGCTGGAAGCAGTGGCTCATGCCTGTAATCCCAGCACTTTGGGAGGCCGAGGCGTGTAGACCACCTGAGGTCAGGAGTTTGAGACCAGCCTGACCAATATGGTGAAACCCCATCTCTACTAAAAATATAAAAATTAGCCGGGTGTGGTGGCGTGTGCCTGTAGTCCCAGCTAGTCAGGAGGCTGAGACAGGAGAATTGCTTGAACCCGGGAGGCAGAGGTTGCAGTGAGCCCAGATCGCACCATTGCACTCCAGCCGGGGCAATAGAGCAAGACCCTGTCTCAAAAAAGCAAAATGAAACAACCTGGGCTACCACATGTGTCGAGCACTCAACTGTGTAAGAAATGGCTTATTCAAGAGGACAGGGTTCCCAGGGGCTGTGAGGGCTGACTTTGCTGTGTAGACCATCAAGCTAGCCTTTTGTGTGTTCAAATCTCATCTTCCCAGCGAAAGTGCAACTTCAGGAGAGCAAGACATGTGCCCCAACCATGTTTGAGCATTGTCAGGCGGTGGCTCTTCAATTTGCAGTCTGGATCCAGGTCCTAGCTCCGTCATTGAATATCCATGTGCCTTGGGCAACTTGATTAACTTCTCTGAGCCTGCATGAAATGGAGATAGTAACAGCAGCTAGGTCACAGATTGATTGATGGGAGGATTAAATGACACTGAGATAAAATGACATTTACTTGGGTTGGAGTCAGTGGCCCAGTAAAGATTCAAAGAGTGAGCTTTGTGAATACCTAGGGGAAGAGAGTCCAGGTGGAGGGAGGGCAAGGTGATGACTCAGAGGCAGGGCTATCCCTGGGGGCGTCTGTGGAACCTCAAGGAAGCCACAGTGGCTGGGGAAGAGCTAGAGGAGGAATGGAAGCAGTGAGTGAGGCCATGGGTTGGAGGGCGGAGTCGTGTTTTATTGCACGTGTTTGTTATTTTTGGGGTTCGCTTCTATTTACGGAAAGATACTGACTTCCCATTTCTTGCTGCTACAAAGTGCCCCTTTAAAATAATATAGAAAAAGGAATCAGTGTGGAAACAGAATATGCTGCAGCCCACTAACAAGCAAAACTCGTGAAGACTATCCTCAGATGACTGAAATTTGCAAAATGAAGAAGGCAGGTCCCTCTCTCTTACATTATTTGCTTAGCACAGGTAGGTTTGGAATTTCAATGCTGAAGTTTCACTGGTAACCTCGATGTCACAACTAGAACCTTGAATTCTACTCCTGATCTCAGAGCTTTCCAGCTGGGAGACTCCTGGATCATGTTATCCTCCCACTCCCGCTTTACAGATGGAGAAACTGAGGCCCAGGGAAGCAAACAGATTCATTCAGAGGGTCTGGTTCAGAGGGAAGAACTGTACACAGTTTCTATGGGACTCAACTCCCCAGCTGTCCCCCCCCACCAAATCCAAGGATTCAGACACATAGGCTCCCCCAGAGACCTTTTAGTAGGTCGAGGCAAGGGAAGCCCCTGGCTGTGTTGCTCTGGAGACCTTCCTTCCGTGCTCCCCTTTATACCCTCCTGTGCATTCACCACGGATCAGAGAAGGCAGGCAAGGGAGGGCAGAAGGCATGGGGCCACCTGGGGGCTGCTGGCCCAGGAGTTTGCTCTGGAGGGTGGTGGGTCCTGGTTGCACCCAGGTTCAGCCAAGGCAGCTGCAGTCAACCAAGTCAGGTGTTGAGATGTTCCCAAGGGGCCCTGGGAGTTCCTCTAGTGCCTAAGGGGACAGGACCATCATTGCCTTGGCTACCACTCCCAGGCCAGGCAGTTCTGGGTGCAGCACTGTCAGCCCCTTTCTGGTCACAGGTCCCTTGGGAACTGGTTCCTATCCATGCCAGGGAGAAGGGGCCACGGTGGGTTCTGAAGGTCTGGGGAGCCGGGGCCAAACCTCTTTACCTCTGATGTTGCTTGTGTTGGGCGGGCGTGACTTTGAACCACACTCTGGTAGGATGGTGGGGGCTCCACCGGCAGGCCTTTGAGATGTAATGGTGGGTCCGGAACAAGGCATGCGTCATCATCGTTCTGCAAAAGAAAACCCACCGCCCCTGCTGCTCACATCCATGGAGCGACTGGCTGTTTCCGAAGCACTTCCCTACTAGTTTGCTTCTGAAGACTCAAGTTCTCCGTGACTATGGGGAAACTGAGGTGAGGCTCTTGAGAGATGACGTGATTTCCATAGACCAGCATGTGACTCACTCCACCCTCCCTGTTCTTGGAAAGAAAGTAGGGGGAGGCCCACATGGGACTCAGTGGATGAGGGCCTGGTTCCCATCCTGCTACCAGTGTCCTGGTGACCAGGGGCAAGTCACTCACCCTGTTGCGTTTCCTGGGGGGGGGGGGGTTTGGGCCAGGTAATGCCCCAAGACCCTTCTAGCCAGGACTGGCACTGTTGGCATTAGATCTGCCCCTTCAAGACACTCTAGGGGCAGGTCTAATGCCAACAGTGTCCCCCAGTGATTGCTACCACACCTCCCTTCCTGATTATGATGAGGGTGGCACCAACTCAGTGCTGCAGAGCCCATCCCTGGCATCGTCCTTCCTGATGGGAGGGCACGGGGCCCACTGGGAGACCTAGCACAGCCGCTTACTGGCCGTGAGACTATGGGAAGTCACTTAACTCTTCTAGGCCTTGTTTTTTCCTCTTTAAATGGAAAAGCAGAACCTGCCTCCCAGAATGGCTGTGAGATTCAAAGAGGTCTCAGCTAGTGCACTAGGCAGAAGCCCAGCCCCCAAAAGACTTCCATGTGCTGATCTCTGGTCACATGGCAGAGAGGAATAAAGGTTGAAGGTGGAATTAAGATTTCCAATCAGCCTTGAGATGGGGAGATTCTCCTGGATTATATGTCTGGGCCTAGTATGATGACAAGGGTCTTTAAAGGTAGAAGAGGGAGACTGGGTTATTGGAAGATATGATGCTGGCTTTGAAGGTGGAAGAAGGGGCCACAAGCCAAGGAATGCAGGCAGCCTCTAGAAGCTGGGAAAGGCAAGGAAAGAGATGCTTTTCAATGCCCCCTGAAGGGATGCCGTCCTGCAACACAGCTTGATTTGAGCCCTTGAGACTCACTTCAAACTGCCGACCTCCAGAACTATAGAATAATACAGGTGTCATTTTAAGCCACCAAATTTTTGATAATTTATTACAATAGCAATAGAAAATGAATTCAGCCACCTGCAGCACTAGCACAGTGCCGGGAACACAGCAAAGGTCAATAAATAGTGTGGGCAACCCCCCATATAGGCACCGAGGAAGGAGAGCTAAGCAGAATCCTGGCACAATAAGATCTGAAGAATATCTCAGTTTATAGTATTACTACTCAGTTATTTCCTTTTATATAATCCTCTCTATATAATCATATATTAGTTCTTAGAATGAGTGCCTAAAGAATATCTTACCACTCAGTTATTTCCATATATATATATATATATAATATATACATATATATATATATAACTATATCTTAGTTCATAATTGGAGGAATGTCTAGAGTAGACATGGTACAGAGCATGAATTAAGGAAAAGCAGCTTATAGTCGGAGGAATGTCTGGAGCAGACACAGTGCAGAGCATGATTTAAGGGAAAAGCAGTTATACCAGGACAAGAATCCATAGCCCAGATGGCAGCGTTCAGTGTCATAAAGATACCCGCTGTATGGCAGGCTTGGGGCAAGAGCCACTCCTCCTGATAAAGGAGTTGTGGCTCCAGTTCTTGTGGAGGGCTGCCCTCAGACCGGCAATCCCTCGAGCATCCGAGGGCTCAAAACCCCTCCGGATAATCGCACCTTGGTGACTGTGAACTTTATCAGCTCTAGTTACTGTGCTGCTTGAAAAGCATCTTACTATAGAACTCATTGGAAGCTGCCAGCAGGTGGCGTAGACCCTGACAGCTCTGTTACTGCTGTGTGACTTAAAGCATCCTCCTATAAATCTTCTTAGTAGCTTGCCAATAGATAGAGGTATTGCACACTGCACACTCTTCAATGCGCATGGCCCACCTCCATGCTTCGGTGACCTAATGGGGTGGACCCCTTACTGCACATGGCCCTTGCCTCAATGATCTAATGGGAATGGACTCCTTGCTGTGCACTGTCCACCTCCCAGCCTAGGTGACCTAATAGGGGTGGACCCCTTGTTTTATTGCTCACGACTCTATCACTAACCTTAAAGATGACTTCACTCACTGCCCTGCCCCCAACCTATACACAATAAATACTGATGCTTCTGGACATTCGGGGCCTTGCCTGACTTCGCTTATAGGTGGTGTGGCCCTCTGAGCCCAGCTGCATTTTCCTTGTACTTCTGTGTCCTCTCTATTTCTCAGATCCTGCGCCTCAGCACAGCATAAGGGTCACCCCACGACCCTGTGGGGCCCTCAGCCCTACAAAATAGGAACAATGATTGCTCATAGCTGAAGCTAGGTATGGGGCCTCAGTTTCCCTCATCCTTAAAAGCAGGGTTGGCCTCAGTGACTCAAGGCCGCCATCTGGTTCTCTGATGTCTTAATGAGAAGACTTCCTACCAGGCAGCCAGGCATGAACTAAGACAACTTCTCTGCTTGATGTTAAATGAAACTCAGAGGCTATCAATTTACATATGCATTAAGTGAACACTCGGTGTGTGATGAGGTCACCAACATGAAAATCGGTGGGAAACTTGCAGAATTATGGGGGATTTGGCACTTTTTTTTTTTTTGAGATGGAGTTTGGCCCTTGTTGCCCAGGCTGGAGTGTAATGGTGCAAGCTCAGCTCACCCAGCCTCTGCCCGCAGTTTCAAGAGATTCTCCTGCCTCAGTCTCCCAAGTAGCTGGGATTACAGGCATGCGCCACCACATCCAGCTAATTTTGTATTTTTAGTAGAAACAGGGTTTCTCTATGTTAGTCAAGCTGGTCTTGAACTCCGGACCTCAGGCAATCCGCCTGCCTCTGACTCTCAAAGTGCTGGGATTAGAGGCGTGAGCCACTGTGCCTGGCTGACACATATTTTTTTTTCTACAGTGTTCTGAAGTTGAAATTGTAATATGAATTTTTTTTTCTTTAAAGAAATGAGCCTTGGAAATCACTTCTGGTCAGGTTCTTTATTTTTTATTCATTAATTTTTTAAATAAAACATCCTTATCCTGAACTGCTCAGGATATTTGTGGTAGGGAGACACTTGCCTTCTATTTTAAAACATATCTAGCCCAGTCTGCCGTTCTGCCATCCCAACGGGTAAACAAGGGTGAGGCTGTGGGTTAGACGTAGCTCAGGCTGAGTTCTGGATCTTCTTACTGGCTGCTTTGCCTTAGGAAGTGATGTGACCTCTCTGAATCTCAGCTTACTAGTCAGTAGTATGGGAATTTAAGTATCTCAATGGGTTTTTGAGGGCTGGGCCTGGTGGCTTATGCCTGTAATCCCAGCATTTTGGGAGGCCAAGGCCAGCAGATCACTTGAGGTCAAGAGTTTGAGATCAGCCTGACCAACAGGGCAAAACTTCGTCTCTACTTAAAAAAATACAAAAATTAGCCAGGCGTGGTGGCATGTGACTGTAGTCCCAGTTACTTGGGAGGCTGAGGTGGGAGAATTCTTGAACCCAGGAGGTGGAGATTGCAGTGAGCAGAGATCATGTACTCTAGCCTGGTGTGACAGAGTGAGACTCAGTCTTAAAAAAAGGGTTGTTGAGAAGATAAAGTTAAATACAGCTGTATTTATCTATATATCTGTGTATCTATATCCATCCATCCATCATCCATCCTTCCATCCATCCATCCATCCGTCCACCCATCTATCCATCCACCCATTCTGTCCATCCACCCATCCATCCAGCCATCGATGGATTCATTGATATAGTATTCAACAGAGTCCCTGGAATGCCTGAAATGCCCAATCTTTGATGACTCCATCTCTCACTTGTTTCTACCACAGCCAAACTCCACACACACTGTAGCTTCCCCAGGCCTTCTCTATCCTGTCTCCAAGACAGTGCTCGTGCTGTTGCTCTGCTGAAAGTCCCCCTTCCATCTGTGCCTGTGGGGCTGAATCCTGCCCAGTCACCACGGCCTCCCTGATGCAATTTCCTGGGGCCTTCAGAGCTGGCAGCACAGCCGCCTGTTGTTCTGGGCACCCATAGTGTTTCCCCTCTGGCAGCCTCACCCTTTTCTCCTTGGATTGGCCATTTCTCCATGCCTTGGCCCCACTCCTGAACTGTGGGCTGCCACTCAGGGAATCCTCAGCAACGTGAGGAGTGAAGGAAACACACTCCTCTTGTAACCCCCACATGTCTTTCCTTTCTGAGACCTCTGCTGCCTCGTGCCCCCATTTTTTGAGGGCTTGTCTTCCCAGGAAGGGCCTTACCTTTGCAGATGGGCGGTCCCCTCTCCAGGCTATGACAGCCGTGGGCACTGGCAGGAAGAGCTCTAGGACAGTGAAGCAGAGCATTGCCAGCTCCAGCCTCTGGATGTGGACCTGAGAGGGGAGAGGGAGGGAAGGCAGTGCGAGGCCTCGCTGGATGTCTGCACCCAGTATGTGGGCTTAGCCAGCTAGGGGTCAGATCCACATCGGAGGGCAATGGGGGCTTCTGCTCCCAAGTGTGCATGGGGAGGGCAGGGTGGATCTCTGTGGGATGGGGACTGGGTCTGTCTTGGTCACTGCTCTACACTCATCGCCTGGCACATATACATGTTTGGTGAGTGTTGGCCCAACGTTTGAGGGCTGGAGAATCTCACGGGTCCCTGGGAAGACTGAAGGTAGCCTTAGGGTCATCTGATTCAAGCCTACTTGACAGATGGGGATATCTAGTCCCAGAGTGAGGGGGTATGTTTTACAGTAGGGTGGGGGAAGAGCTATGAGACGGTGGCTGTGCAGCTGGGATACATCTCATAGTATCACATGCATTTGATGGGGAAGCATATGTATGTGTGAGCACGTGTGTGTCCATGCATGCTCGCACATGCATGTGGTGTGCTTGTGTATGCGGGTGTGTGTTTGTGCTGGGAGGAGACAAGGAATAGCAAACCACTATAGTCAGAACCCTTGTGGGCGTGGTGGTTCACACCTGTAATCCTAGCACTTTGGAAGGCCGAGGTGGGCAGATCACAAGGTCAGGAGTTCGAGACCAGCCTGGCCAACATAGTGAAACCCTGTCTCTACTAAAAATACAAAAATTAGCAGGGTGTGATGGCAGGTGCCTGTAATCCCAGCTACCTGGGGGTCTTAGGCAGGAGAATTGCTTGAATCTGGGAGGTGGAAATTATAGTGAGCCCCGATTGTGCCACTACACTCCAGCCTGGGTGACAAGAATGAGACTCTATCGCAAAAAAAAAAAAAAAATTCTTGGAGCCTGGCCCAGAGACACCCAGCCTGGAGTGGCTGGTCCACCTTCTGCTTCAGAGGAAGCAGTGGTGTGGTGAAAAGGGCACCAGGCTTGGAGTCAAGGACCCACTGATGTAGCCTGTCTGGACCTCAGTGTTCACTCCCAGAAGATGAGGGTAACAAGGTGGACTTGGCCAGCATTGCGAGGCTCCCGGATCACAGGGGCCACCAGGGACTCATGCTTCCAGCCCTGGCTGGGAAATCTGCAGTTCTAGGCTGTGGTCCTGGATTTGCAGCCATGTTGCTGCTTGACCTCAGGCAGGCTCCTCCCCATCTCTGGCCCCGTTTCCCCATCTGTAAAAGTGGACTTGGACTCCATGATGCTGACCAGTGGGCAGCCTGGCACCCCACCTTTCCACCACACCTTGGGAGGGACAGGAACAGGTTGGCCAAGGGCTGAGCGGCCACATCTGGGCTCCAGGAGAGGTTTTCCGTGAGCTGGAAACCTCCTGTTGGCTAAGCCTGAGATAGCGGCTTCAGTGAAGTCAGAGGTCCCTCCGGGCCTGGGCACTCACCGTGGAGTTGGGGTACATTCTCCAGATGGGGGACTCAAATGGGTTTTCCAGAAAGAGATCCTTGGCGATGACGAAGAGGCCGGACAGCACGCAAAGGAGGCTGATGAGGTTTGTCATCAGGCACAACCCCTTCTACAGGTGAAAAATAAAGGTGACGGCTGTCCAGAGGGTGGAGATCTGGGGCTAGGTCCTTCCCCCATGCTTGCAGGAGCTTCCTCTGTAGCCTCAGGAGAGACTACCTGTCACTGGATCCGAGGCCCCCGCCCTCACACAGGAGTTGAGCCACTGACTGCTGAGGAGGGTCCAGCTGGCCCTCACCTTCTATGGTACAAATTAGGAGAACCCAAGAGCTGCCTTCAGATCCAAGAGCTTCGCAATAAAGATGCCCCACTGCCATCTCCCCCTCAAAGCCAGACCTGATCATCCCACATCAGATATGCCAAGTGTCAGACTTGACACTCAAATGACCCCTTATCCAGCCTCTTCCCCACCAGAAAGGGCAGGAGGAGCTCTGAAAGTGCCCTATCTCCACATATTCCAGTGCCAGCCCCATTTTCTCTGCCCACCCGCCATGGTCCCTGAAATGCCTGTGTTCATCGTCCTCTCTGGCTAAGCATCATTGCCAGAGCCCCTTGTCAAGTGCAAACCCACGTAGTGAGGAAACTATGTATATGTGGAATCTGCAGCCATTTACACTGGAGTGGGTTTCTTTGCAGTGAGAGTGTCCCTATGTTCAAGTATACAAAGCAGGAGGCCTATGGTTCTAAAAGAGGCTCAGCCCAGGAGGGTGAGGTCTGGGGGATGGGCAGATCTTTACCAAGCGTCTCCTGCCTCTTCTGGGTAAACTGCACAACCATCCTTCTATTCTCTCTGCCCTCCAAGAATGCAGGGAGCAACCACAGCCTAGCCAGGCCGAGGGACACAGATATGGAAGGACCTGGCTTGGGCTTTAGGGGCAGAGGGAGGGGTGGTGGGAAGGCCTGGGTGTGGGGTGTGATTTGCAAGGATGCTCCTTCCATCATCCATCTGCCTCCACCCATCCAGCCTTGTGTTAGGTGTTTACTCTGTGCCTACTTGGGCCTCCTTGGGCTACCAAGATGCTCAGACACGTTCTACCCACACAGAACTTAGTGTATGCTACAGACAGGTAAGTCCACAGAGTTGTAGGAGCACAGGAAGCAGCCATGGAAGTCAGGGAAGACCCGGGAGGAAAAGACATACAGGTTGTCTTGAGTGGTCAGGAGTGAGTCAAAGATGAGAGGCTCGTGTGCAGGGGAGAGGGCAAGGTGTTGGGGCACTGGCCAGCACGGGCAGAAGAGGGAGGACACTGTTCCATCTGCCTGGTGCTTAGAGAGGAGAAGTAGATGCAAACCCAGCTGGAGGCTGGGGCTTTCAGGCTATGTAGTGATCCAGATGAAAACTCAGTAGATTTGAGAGGAAGCCAAGTTTGTTCTAGATGAATGGGTCAAGTGTCCTGGGAGCCATTTCCTTCTCTGCCTCATTGCACTGGAAAGAGAGATGCTTCAGATGGGGCTTCCTTTCCTCCCACAGCCAAATCTGCCAACCTGTCTGCATCTGGACCCTTCTTCTTGGACATCCTCTGCTGTCCTGAGGCATGAGCCTGCTCCTAGCAAGTCCTGGAGAAGTGTCCTCAGCATCACCTCTACACATAGATGCTTTTAACAAAGTTACCCCATGCTCGGATGGAAGCGAATGACCTCAGTTCACCCACTCACCAGGTAAGCTTTAGAAAAGATGTCCACTGTTATCGCCAAGATCCCTGAAATGAGAAACTGCAGGCCAGATTTGAAAGTCAAAGGAGAGAAGCTGAGGTTCTTCGAAACCCACAAATTCCCACCCCACCCCTATTCTCCAAGAAAACCAACCCTTGGTGGCCAGTGGGGCAGAGAATGCTATCCTCTGGAATGTGGGCTCCCCCTTCCTGCCATGTGGCCCATCCCAGGCGCAGCCCCACCTCACATCTTCCCACGTGCACAAACCTCCATACTCCCTCCCATCTCCTTCCTTGGACCAAGCTGTGCCCTGCACTTACAACTCCCTCTTAGCCCCTCCTGCTTCCCTCATTTTACAAACCCAGACCATCCCTCTGGTATCAGTGGCACTATTCCCTCTACCCCGACCCTTTCTCTTTTCCTGAGCCCTGCAGTTGGGAGGATATGAGCTCTTTCGCCCAAGGTCTCTGGGAATACCTCTGTAATCGTTCTTTCCAATGTTCACTGAGCACTTGCTATGGGCTAGTCTCCGGAAGCACAGGGTGAATAAACACTGCATGGTGGAAAGTTCTATCACTGTGCAATGAAAGCCTGACCCTGTGGGGGGTGGGCGCAGAGGACTGATGTGAAAAGGGGATTGGGATACTTGCTTGGGACAGTGCCGTGGAGCTTGGATTCAGTGCATAGGCAGGACTCCACCAGGGAGTCAGGAATAGGATGGGCTCCCTGGAGGCCAGAAGGAATGCAGAGCTTCTGGGAATGGTGCATATACTGGTCCAGTGTCATCTCCCATCCTGGCTGATGGCCTTGGGAGGACGGGAACCACGCCTTATGACCTGGGTGTTTTCATAGCCCAACCCTAACAGGGCACCTGCTGCTGGATCCAGAGGCAGCCTGGCTGCTCCGAAGGCCAGGGAAGAAGGAAGCTGTCCCTGGGTCATGCTCACCCCCATCTTTGCCAAATGCACACATGCAACTATGGGAGAGTAGGTAGTCTGCGAGTGCTCTCCTGGGACTCAGAATCGACAGGGGCTTCCTGGAAGGAGCTATTTCCAGGGTGACTACAAGAAGAGAAGGAGAGATGGGAACACTGGAAAAAGGGCCTGGCTTCCGCCACACCTGTTAACTCTCTCTATCCCAGCCTGCATCCCGTCCCAAACGCCAGGGCCTCCCAGGCCTGCCCTGCAAACTCCCATACCCGGTCTGTGTTTTGCCTTCTACTCACAGAGGCAGCCCCCCAGAATGGATACCAAGACTTCAGCACCACCAGGTGAAGGCTCTTGACTATAGAGGCCAGGTAGCCCCCAAAGACTAGGTGCAGCAGAGCGATGGCGATGTGGAAGGCCTGGGTGGGGAACAGAGAGTGGCTGGGGTGAGGACAGCGGTGACTGGCTCTAGAAGAGGCCACAGGTGACCTGGACCTGCTGGCTGCGCTGAGCCCCTCTGTCCTCTTAGGGGTCCTGGATGGAGAGCAGGATCTCTAGGAAGGACGGCTCCCCAGGATTTCTTGCAGGGAGACCTGAGGCTGCCCCCATGAGTAGGAGCTGTCTATGCTGGAGCTGGGGGCCCTTTCCTGCCATTCTCCCAGGATGGGGCCCTGTCTGAACCTCAGGAGGCAGTAAGTGTGGGCAGATTCTCTCCAATGCTCAAGGCCTTTTCCAGTTCAGATGAATGTTAAGCAAGAAAGCTGGAGCCTTTCTCATTTCCCTTTCTTCACTTAGGGCCCCCAGCATCCTCCCGCTATCTCGCTTTCCCCTTCCTCCTATTGCCGGGACCCTGGGAAGTGGATGCTCACCCCCAGCTCCTTGAGAAGGCTGCTCCTCTGCTGGGACTTCTTGTGCTGGTGTGGAGCCAGGAGCCTGGGCTGGGTCATGTTCTGGGATACATTTGTCTGCCAGGGCTGGGCTGAGCTGAGGACTTGCCAGGATGGGAGCCCCCCAGCACCGGAGCTGGGGGTAACTGTGGCTTCTACCTGCATCGACGCTGGTTGGGGGCCCTGGCTGCCGGATGGGGAGAAAGGCCATCAGAACCCATCTCATTTCTGAGGCTTGTGCCCGGGGGAGCCTCTGCCAATCACCTCTGTTCACAGGACTGGATCTTTCCAGAACCATGGTTGCCTGTCCAGCAGCCCCTGGCCTTGATTGGACCTGGAATAATCTGGCCCCTGGAAATGGGGAGTAATTGCTGTCACCGCCTTTCTGGAATTACAAAGACACAGCTCCTTTTGGGGCAGAAAAATGAGGACCAGACACACTTCACAAACAGTGCAAGACAGAGCTTACCCAAAGGGCCAGAGTGTACTTTGGCAGAGTTGGGAGGTGCAGGAGGCCTGGGTCGGTGGAGGGGCCTTGTAAACAGTCTCCATCCACTGGTCCAAGATGAGTGACTGAAGGCAGGTGGGAAATAATTGTCCCACCTCCTGTGGTGGTGCCCACGCTTCCTGGAGAGAAAGGAAGAAAATGTCTTCCAATAAGGACTTCTTATGAGCCACCGCTGAGTCAGGAGTCTGCATTTAACAAAGCTGACGTTTACAAATACTTTCTCCGCTCCAGGCACTGAGATAAATATTCTATGTGCATTACCCATTTTGTCCTCATTCCAACTCTATGAGGTAAATACTGTCCTCACTCTCATTTTGCAGATGAGGCTCAGAAAGGTTAAGCCACCTAACCATGGTCACACAGCCCATAGATGACTTGGACTTGAAGGACGGCAGACTGGCTCCAGAGCCTGGGGCTTAAATCCTTCATGCACTGTTGGCTCAACAAATGGAAATGAATATTCTGGATGTTCTCACGGGCACAAAAAGGAGTTGGGAAAAAATTTAGAACAGAGCTGAACAGACAACCTGCAGACAGGGTCAGTATCATAGTGTATACTGATGCCGCGGATGCACCGGGGCTTGGGGGCTGCCTGGGGACTTGGTGAGAAAACCCAGTGGAGCCTTTCTGTCCCAGAAAGTGGAGAGCTGGGCGGGGAAGAAAGGGGGCTGGCTTGTGGGGATTGAGGTCAGAGATGGTTTCTCCATGGGGCTGGGGCTAATGAGCAAACCCTTGAGAGAGTGCAGGCTGCTCTCAGACCATCCTGGAAGGATGAAAAGGGAGGGGCATCCCTCTCACTTTTAAGTCTGACTTGTGGACCCAGGCAGTTCTGTTTGAGGATCCACATTTTCCACAGGGGTGCAGGGATTTCTTTCCACATAAGGGAAAGAACCTTGGGATGTTTGGAGGGTCAAATAGCCTAGGTGACTATGTCCTGGACTGGGGGGGAAAGGCAGGGACATCATCAAGAGCCAAAGAGCCAGATGGGGCCTCACGGTTGGGTGAGGACTGTGTGTCAGGCACTGTGCCAGGAGGCAGTTTTGCCTGGCAACCTCCCTTAATCCTCAGGAAGTCAGCACCATTGCGTAGAAGAGGAAACCGAGGTTCAGAGAGGTTGCCTGCCTTGGCCAAGGTCACACAGTGAGGAAGTGCCTGGAATTGGAACCATGCTGATATTACTCCATTGCCAGTGCTCTGGGTCTGGGCTGCTGGGTGGGACCTCCTGATCGATAACTCCATTGGCCTGCAGTGACAACCCCTGATTTAGTGGGGGCAGGGGCCTCCCTCTTTCCTGAGCTCATAGACACTGTAATGCATGACTCTCTTCTGTGACTCTGCCCAGCTATGCTTGGGAATTCTCCCTCCCTCAGTCCCCAAGCCTTCAGGAATCCTTCTGACACAGGTAGCTGGACTGAGGGATGTATTTGGAGGCCTGAATCAGATTAGCCACTGGCTTCAATGAGGCTCTGTACACCTGTGAGGACAGTACCTGGACCTAGGCCTGAACTCCACTGCAAAGGACTGAAGAGGGACTTCTTAGAGCTGCCTCGGATGGAGCTGGTTGTCCACAGGGATAGCGAGGCCTGGGCTCTGAAGCTGTATCTCCACCTACACATTCACTTATGAGAGCTGTGGCAGCAGAAATGGCTCAAATATCCCACAGGGAGTTGGATTCCAGAATCCAGAGAAATCTTTCTCAAAGTATGTTCCATGAAACATTGGTCCTGATGGATCCGTAGGAAAAGGGTTCCACGGTCAAAGAAGCCGGGGAAACCATGGATATCCTCTTCTCCCTTTTTCTCATATTAAAGGCTCTGAGATTTTCTACGAGTGGTGCACTCTGGTTTTGTATTAAGGGCGTTTCCTAAATTTAATTGGCCATAGAGTCTTTTTTCTATGCAATTGGTATTCTATGGGGTCTGCTTTTGGGCAAAGCAGCCTGGAAGATTTCAGTTTCTGGTTCTGGGCTCTGGTTTTTGGCCTTTTCTCTGTGACATGAGCTTTTGGTTTGCTCATGTCACAGTGGAAATGGGAATTAGATGATGCTCTCTAGGGTCCCTTCCAACTTTAAATATAAAATTCTCACGGGATAGAGAGCTGCTACGAGGAATTTTATACAACCAGGAGAGGAAGGAGTTGCAGAGGGCAGACCTCAGACTTAGACTTCAAGGGGAAAAGTTTGTTATGAAGTCTCGTCCGCCTTTCCGGGACAAAGAGCATGAACTCTGATTCCTTAGAATGCTTGTTCCCTGCTGTCCTGGTCCACCTCCAGGACCTGTGCAGGGCTGCTAGGAAGCGATAGCGTGCTGACAGAGGGGGGGCAGGCACCAGGCTGTTTTGGGCACAGAAGGAACTTTTTTAGCCTTGCCCCCCCCAACCCCAGCCCCCTCAGCCAGCTCAGGACCACAGACCCAGCCAGCTTGGTATCCCACAGGAAATCCACTGTCACCAGGGCCTTGGCGCTCTGCACAGGGACACGTGATGCCTGGGTCCTGTACGTATTCTCGTTGTTCCTTCAGTTCTGGGAGGGGAGGGAGGACAGGGACAGAGCTGGGAAGGACCCTCCAGAAGCCCCCCCAGCAGAGCAGCAGAGTGGGCCAGGCTGTGAGCGCTGGAAGCTGTCAGCCAGAATGGGTGCCCCGTGCAAAGTCCTGGCTCCTCTTCCCGGAGCTGTGACCTTGGGCAGGCTGTTCACATCTCAGCATGAGTCTCCCTTCGCCTTCTCGTGGGGAGCCACTGCCTGTCCCTGGGGGGTAGGTGATGAGGAGTAGCTGAAACTATGTCTGCAACAGACAGGGCCTGGCATATAGCAATAATGGTAGCCACAGTCATCACCAGCCTGTTGCATGTCTAGAATCCCACCAGCGAGGCTCCCCCTTGTCCTCGTCTGGTTCTCGGTGAAGACATGACACATCCCGCCCCTATCATCTGGAGTGGCGAGTTTGTTCCCTCCATCTCCATCCTGCTTACAGGGGGAGAGAACTGTGAGGGCTCTGGGCCCCTGGGGTGGGGGCAGGGGGTCGTGAAGGCAGAAAGGCACTGAGTGTATTGAGCTAGTGATCTGATATCCAACACTGTCATTCGTGGATTTGTTCGTGGAGTTCTGCATTGGACACTGGGGAACCGAGGCAGGAAGGAGTAAGATGTGTCCATGGGAGATTTGTGTCCGAGTAGGCAGAGGACACGTGGCACGAACAATGTGGCCCTCATCAGACAGTGCAGTGGAGCCCTGGAGGACAGAGAGAGCTTCTCGGGTGTGTGTGTGAATGCATATGTGTGTGTGTTGGTGCATATGTGTGGGTGCATATCAAGGACAGAAAAGCAAGAATTGAGAGGTGCTGAGTGACAGAGTCACATCATGTGACAGGCAGGCTGGTGTTGGGGGCAGGGGTTCCCCAGAGGATCAGCATTTCAGTGAATGCCAGTTAGAAAACAACCTGTGACTGTACTGAACCAGCCCCGTCCCGGCGCTTCCAGACGGAGTGTCTGTTGTAAAGACAGCTCTCCCTCAAGGAGCAGGAAGGCTTGCAGGAAACAGAGATGTCCGTCCAGGGAGGGAGTCCAGAATCTGGATTCTAGTCCCGGCCTCTCGTAGCCCTTGACAAATCCCTTCTTCTCACTGGGCCTCTGTTTTCTAACTAGTCTCTCCGTGTGTATGCATTTCCAGACTGGAGGGGAAGTGGCTGGGGCTCCCCCAGCTCTCATGGTCAGTGACTGGCAGCAGGATGGGGGTCCCCGGGGGAGAGGCCGATGGTGCCCCCTACTTTCCAGATCCCCTCTACTGGGTGGGACACCCATTCTCCAGCAGCTGTATTTGTTGGTTGCTAAAGGCTCACATCTGCTCCCTGCTGGGAGTTTAAGCTGCACCGCCCCAACCCTACAGCCAACAACTGACTGGCTAGTTGTATAAAAGGCCAGTCCCCTCACTTCAAGGTGGGACCAGGTCCGTACTCCTGAGCAACCCCCCAACTCCACATGGAAACACAATATCACTCCCCTCTGTTCCCGCTGTGGGGGGACCACTCACCCCAGAACCTGGGACCGCAGCTCTGAGCTTCCAGATATGCTTTGCCCTCTGGCTCTGCCTCAGCTCCCCAGAGAAAGCACTGGGAAATCAGTACATCTTTACAGCATTAGACTTTGGATCTTCTCCCTCCTGGACTCACCCCCTGCTTCCTGCCCCGGTTGCACGGAAGCTGTCAAAATCTTTCTCACCCCGCCCCCCACCAACCCCAGCAGGTGAAAATCTTAGTGGCTTTCTGTTTTTTGGAATCTTGCCCTGTTGCCCAGGCTGGAGTCCAGTGGCTTGATCTTGGCTTACTGCAACCTCTGCCTACCAGGTTCAAGTGATTCTCCCACCTCAGCCTCTCTAGTGGCTGGGACTACAGGCGTGTGCCACCATGGCTGGCTAATTTTTATATTTTCCTTTTTTTTTCTTTTTTTTCTTTTTTAGTAGAGATGGGTTTCACCGTATTGACCAGGCTGGTCTTGAACTCCTGACCTCGTGATCCACCCTCTTCAGCCTCCCAAAGTTCTTAGTGCCTTCTTTATGTCTCTCCTTGACAGTTGCAAATTTCCTTTGGCAAGGGAAATGTTGATCATTTAGCCTGTTTTCAGAGCAGGACTGATGGAGTGAAGGTGGTTGTGATCTCCTTAGATTCTGGGAGTAGAGTAAGAAGTTGAACCTTTTGAAAGAATCCTTTTAATTTAGGAAAATTTCAAGCACTCACAAAAGTAGAGAGAATGGCTCCATGACTGCCCCCCCGTCCCCCGCCCAGTACCCATCCCCAAGCTTGAACCACCATCAGCAGTTCCCGGCCAATCTTACTCTCCCCCAAAAGTAAGCAAAACTCAGACATCTTCCCATTTTATTTATAAGCAGTTTCATATTTATCTCTAAAAGATACGGACTTTTTGTGACCACATGATCACAACAAAATAATTAAAACTGAGTCCTGGTGCTCGCTGAGGTATATTTACGCTCAGGGTATAACCCTGCTGCTCCACTGAGCTCTGCTGTATGTTTGGAAACTCCTCCTTTAAAGGGCAGGGCAGTGGCTCATGCCTGCAATCCCAGCTCTTCGTGAGACCGAAGCGAGAGGATCACTTGAGCCCAGATCGCAAGACCAGCCTGGGCAACATAGCAAGATGTCATCTCTACAAAAATTAAAAACTGAGCCAGCTGTCTTGGTGCACATCTGTAGTCCCAGCTACTCAGGAGGCTGAGGAGGGAGCATCACTTGAGTCCAGTGAGCTAAGATCACACCACTGCACCTCCATCTGGGCAACACAGTGTGATCCTGTCTCAAAAAAAAAAAAAAAAAAAGAAAAAGAAAAAAAGGAACTACTTTTGTAGAGCAGTTGTCCCCAATGTTTTTGGCACTGGGGACCAGTTCCGTGGAAGACAATTTTTCCATAGGCTGGGGTGGGGGTTTTGGGATGAAACTAGTCCAACCTTGGATCATCAGGCATTCGATCCTCATAAGAATGCACCACCTAGATCCCTCGAATGTGCAGTTCACAATAGGGTTCGCTCTGCTCTGAGCATGTATTGCGGTGGCTGATCTGCTGGTAGGTGGAGCTCAGGCGGTAGGTAATGCTGGCACGCCGCCCCTCACCTGCTGTGAGGCCTGGTTCCTAACAGGCCACAGACTGTAATAGGTCCAGGGCCTGGGGCTTGGGGACTCCTGCTGTGGGGAACAAGTCTAACCCTAGGAGTCAGAAAAACCTGTTCTTACTTAGTTTTTGGTACTTATTGGGTATCAAATAACTAGTCAGAGCTCCAATTTCTGAGTGTCTCACAAATGTCTTGTTACTTTTGATTTGTTCAAATCTGGATCCAGGCATGGCCCACAAATTGCACTGGGCCGCAGCAGTTTCGGCATCCTGTGCCTGGTCTTCCCATGAGCACGGTGCTGCTCTCTGCGAAGTGTGCAGGTCTTCCACGAGGCTTTTCTGGTGAAGGAGGTATGGAGTGGGCTCCAGTGACCCCCAGATTCAGTGACCCCCAGATCCAGCAACCCAGTGACCCCCAGATCCAGCAACCCCAATGACCCTCAGATCCAGCGACTCCAGTGACCCCCAGATTCAGTGACTCCTAGATCCAGAGACCTCAGTGCCCCCTAGATCTAGTGATCTCCAGATCCGGTGACTCCAGCCATCCCCAAATTCAGTGACCCCTGGATCCAGTGACCCCAGTGACCCCCGATTCAGTGACCCCAGGTCCAGTGACCTTAGTGGCCCCAGATCCAGTGACCCCAGCAACCCCCAGATCCAGTGACCCCCAGATCCAGGGACCCCGGTGACCCCCAGATCCAGTGACCCACCAGATCCAGTGACCCCTAGATTCTACCACTCTCAAATCCAGCAACCCCCAGATCCAG
This sequence comes from Plecturocebus donacophilus, assembly GCA_004027715.1. Taxonomy (NCBI): domain Eukaryota; kingdom Metazoa; phylum Chordata; class Mammalia; order Primates; family Pitheciidae; genus Plecturocebus; species Plecturocebus donacophilus. Next base: position 66,850 of record PVKP010005230.1, on the reverse strand, counting down.
TGACCCCTAGATCCAGTGACCCTCAGCTCCTGCCTTGGGCTCTTCCTTTTCCATCTGGCTTCTCTCTCCACATTGCTATGCTGAATGTGGACAGGGAAGCTCGAGGCAGAGCCCAGAAGCTGTACAGATCGTCTCTGATGGGGGACTTACTGACTTTGACCTGCTGAGCATTGCATAACGCTTCGGAGCTGACTTTGCCTCTGGGATGCCTGAGTTCAAATCTTGATTCTACCACTTACTAGTTATGTAACTTTGGGCAAGTTATTTGATCTCAGCAGACCTCAGTTTTCCCCTCTGTAAAGTGGGGATAATAGCACCCATAAAGTTGCTGGAGGGTTAAATGAGTTAGAATATGTAAAATGCTTAAAAGCAGTGCCTCCCATGCGTCAGTGGCCGTGCCTAATTATTTTAGTTGCTGTGTGTTTTTGCAGGTTCAAGGTCACACCCACAATCAGGCAAAAGGCCACTCACCCCTCTCAGGCCTGCTGGACTGTGCAGGCTTCCCTCGAGGGGTGAGGGGCCGGGGCTGAGCAGCTGGTAGCTTTGAGAGAGGCCCATTTCTTCTGAAGGCACTCGCTTGCCCACTGTCATCTTGAGACACGTGAGGCCGATAATCACTGTCATTGGTTGCCTTGCACCCATTCATCACCCACGACTTTAGCTCCTCAAACATGGAGTGAGTGTTTTTTTTTTTTTTTGCTGAGTAAGAAGACAATCCCATCCCCTGACACTCTTGTTCATTAACTGACCCATTCATTGATCAAACAGCTAATGAGCATTCACTTATGGGGCCAGGCACTATGCTACATGCTGGGGCTCCAGGAATGACAAGAGGCTCCATCTGGGGCACCTGCTGAGGACTTGAGGAGCCTGGAATTTGTGATAGTCAAAACAATGGCACCTCTACAACGTCCACATCCCTAGAATCTGTGTGTTACTCTATGCAGTAAAAAGGACTTTGCAGATGTGCTTAAGTCAAAGTAGTTGATAGGGAGAGATCATCCAGTGGGCCCAGTATAATCCCAAAGGGGAGGTAGAGGGTCAGAGCTAGTGGAAAAGCTTGGCATGCGGAGGGCGAGGTCCCAGGCCAAGGAAGGCAGAGGGCCTCTGGAAGCTGGAAAAGGCAAGGACGTGGGATCTCCCTGGAGCCTCCGGAAGGAACTCAGCCCTGCCGACACCTGGACTTTAGGACCTCTGACCTCAGAACCGTCTAATAATAAGTCTGTGTTACATTAAGCCACGAAGTTCAAGGTGATTTGTCATAGCAGCAATAGGGAATGAATACAACAAAGTCCATTAAATAAGATAAACAAGGAGACAGGTAACTGCTGTGGACGGGTAATGTGATACTGAGGTGTGGGTGTGGTGAGATTCTGGAGGAGGTTCCCTAATCTATGGGGGTTGGTGGGAATGAGGCCAGATAAGGCTTCCTGGAGGAAGTGGTATCTAAATGAAGATTGAAGGGGTTGGGAGCTAAGCAGGACAAATAGGAGGGTGGGAAGCAGGCAGAGAGCAGCCTTCCCAGGCAGATGGAGCTCAGAGGCTCAGGATGGCTCTGGGTCAAGTGTAAGAGGAGGGTGAGGAGGGTTGGGGCTGGAGAGTTGAGCAGCTACCTCTCCAGGGCTTTGCAGATCGAAAGCCTTCCTAGAGCATTCGAACTTTAGCCCAAGGGCAAAGGAGAGATAGAATACCTTCAGGCAGAACAGTAACACGACAACTTTGTACTTTAGAAAAATCCCTCTGGCTGTCATCTAGTCAGGAGACGCATGGGGCAAGCTAAGAGCTGAGGACAAGGTTAGGAGCTTAGGAGGCTGATGCCTGACGCAGGTGAAATGGCTAAGTGACGCAGGTGATGTGGCTCAAAGGTGATGTGGTTCAAAGATGCAGGTGAAGGGTAATGTGGTTCAAAGGAGGAGGATGAGGAGAGTAGATCCAGTTGAGAAATCAGAGCAAGGAGAATCAGTGTGGGGTGATTCTGTGTGGCTTAGAGAGAGGGGAAACCAAGAATATTGCTGGCGTTCAGGCCTGGGTGGCCCAAGGTCTACAGGGACGTGAGTTGACATCAGGAACACAGGAGGGGAAATGGTCTGAGTTGGAAGGGAAGACGTAAATTCCTTTTTGGTGAGACGTGAAAGTAGATACTGAGGCTGTCTCAGCAAAAGAAGTCTGGGTAGAAGACGTGATAGATGGCTAATATGAGTTCCGTAAGAACAGGGTTCTTGGCTGGTGTCTGATGTCTCCAGGGCCTACTCATACACCTGGTACCCAGTCAGCACTTGCTGAATAAAAGATTAAATGAACCTGAAGGGGTGGATGAGATCACATAGAGAGTCCATAGTGTACAGAGAGGAAAGTCTAAGGGTGGGCAACATTTAAGAAATGCAAGGAGCTATTACTAAAACAAGAATTTTAAAAAGCCCATTGATTTTGATGACAAGGTCAATGCAATAACCTTAGAGAGAGTGATTTCAGTGGGGTGAATGGGAGTGAGGAAAATAAAGGTGAGGAGGAAAATTAACCTACAGCTGAAGGGATTTAGGGGGTACAGATAGGGCTTTTAAAACTGGGAATTAAATACATTGAATTTGCATTTCACAGTTACAAATTTAAATGAACAGAACTGTAACTGAGGCAGACAAATTCTAAGGTGGTCCCAATAACCCGTCCCTTTGAGTGTGGCTAGCACCTGTGACTTGCTTCTAACCAACAGCCTGTTGCAAAGGTGATGGGATGGCACTTCCGTAATTATGTTGCTATTTAAGTCTTCATCCTGCTGGCCAGCTTGCTATAGGGCTCTCTCCCCAGCTGGTTTCAAAGAAGTAAATGTCCATGTTATGAGGCTCCCATGGCAAGGAGCTTAGAACAGCTTCTAGAGGCTGAGGGTAATGACGGTCAGAAAGAAGCTATGGCCCTCAGTCCCAGAGTTTCAAATAAATAAATTCTGCCATCAACCTGAGTGAGGTTGGAAGTGAATTCTTCCCCAGTTGAGTCTCCAGATAAGAGTGCAGCCCAGCTGCCATCTTGAGTGCAGCTTTACGAAGCCCTAAGCAGAGGACCTAACAAAGATGCCCCTGGATACGACCACAGAAATTGTGAGGTAACATATACGTGGGCAGCTTTAAGCCATTAAGTTTGTGGTCATTTATTGTGCAGAAATAGATAGCTAATATAGTAACTTTTTATTTTTATTTTTTACCACTTAAAAGAAAAACAGGCAATAACAGACAGTAAAGTTCATAGGTGTGTCCAATTTGGTTAATTTTTATTTATGTCTACACCCATGCAGCCATAACTCAGATCAAGATACGGAGATTCACACTACCCAGGAGACTGTGTCATGCTCCCCTCCCCTGCTGGCCAAAGGGCCAACAACTGTGCTGACGTCTACCACCACTAGTTTATGTAAGCTGTTCTTGAAATTCCTATCAGTGGAATAGCACAGGATGTGCCCTTTTGTGTCTGTCTGCTTTCACATAGAGATCCATCCATGTGTTAGATGTATCAGTAGTTTGTTCTTTTTATTTATTCCTTTTTAATGAATATGGAACAGTTTATTTACCTCTATGGTTGATGGACATTTGAGTTGTTTCAAGTTTTTGCCTATTATGAATAAAGCTGTCATCCAAATATCTTGTACATGTCTTCTAGTGAAAACTTCCTCATTTCTGTTGGGTCTATATCCAGGAATAAAATTGTTGGGTGATACTGAATGCGTATGTTTAGCTTTAGTAGACATTGCCAAACATTTCTTTCCAAAGTGGTTGTATCAATTTTTACTCCCACCAGCAACCTGTAAGAAGATTAGCTTTCCAGCCTAATTAACACTTCTATGTCAGTCTTTTAAAAATTTTAGCCATTCTGGTGTGTCGTGGTATCTCACTGTAGTTTTAATTTGTATTTCTCTAAGGACTAATGATGTTGAACACATTTATTGGCCATTTTTATACATCTTTTGTGAAATGTCTGCTCAAGTTCTTTGCCCATTTTAAATTGGGCTCTACTTTATTTTATTTTATTTATTTAGAGACAGAGTCTCACTCTGTTGCCCAGGCTGGAGTGCAGTGACACAATCTCGGCTCACTACAACCTCTGCCTTCTGGATTCAAGTGATTCTCTTGCCTCAGCCGCCCAAGTAACTGGGATTATAGGTGCATGCCACCATGCTCAGCTAATTTTTGTATTTTTAGTAGAGACAAAGTTTCACCACGTTGGCCAGGCTGGTCTTGAACTCCTGAACTCAGGCGATCCGGCTGGCTTGGCCTCCCAAAGTGCTGGGATTACAGGTGTGAGCCACTGCGCCTGGCCTACTTATTTATTTTTAGGAGTTATTTATACGTTCTGCATGTGAGACCCATGTCAGATATGATGTGTTTCAAAATTTCCTCCCAGTATATGTTTTGCATTTTCACACTTATGATATGATTTTTGATAGAGGTCTTGATTTTTAATAAAGTCTAATTTATTAGTAGTGTCTTTTATTGTTAGTGTTTTTTGCATTTCTAGTTTAGTAAATCTTTGCTTATCTCCAAATAATATTTTCCTATGTTTTCTTTTAGGAGCTTGTTTTATTATAAAATTTAGGTCTGTGACTCATGCTGAATTAATTTTTATGTATGGTGTGGGGTAGGAATTACGGTCCTTTTTCTTCTATGTCAATATCTAATTGCTTCAGGACCATTGATGTAAAAGAATGCCATTTATCCACTTAATTGTGGGTGCCTTTGTCATCGATCAAGGGACCATATGTGAGGGTCTGTTTCTGAGCTCCCTATTTCATTCCATGGGTCTTTTTGTCTATTTTTGCACTAAAATGATGTCTAAATTATTGCTTTGTAGTAAATCTTGAAATCAGGTAGTTTAAATCCTCCAACTTTGTCTTTAAGTTTTTTTGTATTTTTTAATTTCCTTTGAATTTCCATATAAATTTTAGAATTAGCTTGCCATGTTCCCCAAAATAAACTCCTAAAATGTTGAATGGAATCATATTGAATTTATAGCTATATTTTGGAGATCAATGGCATTTAAAAAAACTTGAGCTTCTCAATTCATGAACATAGGATATCATTTCATTGACTTAGAGCTTTGTTAATTTCTCTTAGATCTTTGTTAATTTCTTCTTGTAACGTTTCGTAGTTCTCAGCATTCTTCCTCACAGAAATTATCTCTCTACCTCCCATTTACTCTCAGTATTGGCAGAAAACGTAATTTTGCCAATTCAGGATAACTCAGTCACTTCCAGTGACTTCCAGTCCATAAGCCTTCATCTGTCCCTCCTACCCTCTGCTGAGGTGTAGTTTGTTCTTGCTGGTCTCTCAGTGGTGGCCACTGTCCCCTTCTTATTTGCTGCTCATATTTGTTATAAAGTCTCACACAATCCGCATTACACATCTGGCCACTGGCCAGCTCAGGAAGCACAGGAAGCTTTCTCATGCTTGGACTCATTTACTACACGGGAGTGTGGGACACTGTCACCAGGCACAGTCCCCAGCCGTATCTATGTTGTGGCTCCATGCTGTCTGGACATGGGACATCCCTAGGGACCTGTGGTCTTTAATTCCTCTTAATGGGTCTGTGGTTTTTGGCCTACACACTTCCCGAGGGATTTGGTCAGCAGAGGAGAGAGGGCAGCAATCCCAGCTTGGGGATAAGCACTCTCTTTTTCTCCCTCTCTTTCCCCCAGCTTCTCCCCTCAGTTCTGAAATGTCTCTAGTCTCCTTTATGTGGCAAGAAAACTGGTCCTAAATCCTCAAGTACATTTCCTGCGGCTCTATACTTAATGATCTTAAACTCTAAGCTCTGAATCCTCGAGTCTCCTTTCTTGATTGTAAAAGCCAAACCCTGCGGTATCCCTTACCCCAGCTCTGCAATGGCGTGACCCTGAGAGTGAATGTTCCCTTGGATGGCACCTCCCTTGCCCACCCTCATTCCAGTGTTGTGGTCGTGGCACTTAGCCACCTAGTGGACCACCCCTCCTTTGGGAAGACGGCACAGAAGGGGCAGCATTTAAATAGGGTCTTAAAGGAGGAGTAGGAGTTTGTTGGGTGAAGAAGTGAGTGTGCTGAGGAATGCAGTCTGTCTTAGTTTTTGGATGAAGAAAGAGAAGGAAGGAGGAGAAGGGGTTGGTGGGAAGCACTTTGGTTTGTACTAAGGGAAGACCAGGTGGTGAGAACACAGATTCTGACTTCACATGGAACTAGGTGCAGATCTCAGCTTTTTGTTTGTTTGTTTGAGACGGAGTCTCGCTCTGTCACCCAGGCTGGAGTGCTGGAGTGCCGTGGTGGGATCTCAGCTCACTGCAACTCCACCTCCCAGGTTCAAGCGATTCTCTGGCCTCAGCCTCCTGAGTAGCTGGGACTACAGGCACGTACCACCATGCCTGTCTAATTTTTTATATTTTTAGTAGAGACAGGGTTTCACTGTGTTAGCCAGGCTGGTCTCGATCTCCTGACCTCGTGATCTGCCCACCTCAGCCTCCCAAAGTGCTGGGATTACAGGTGTGAGCCACCGTGCACAGCCCAGATCTCAGCTTTGCTCCTTACTAGCTTGGTGGCCTTGGGCATATAATTTAACCTCTTCAAGCTTCAGTGATCTTAGTTGCGGAGGGGGGATATGAATGCACATGTGTTTGAACCGAGACGGGGACAGAAGAAGTGTAAGGATTACACCACAGAGAGCGTGGCACCCAGAGGTGCCCTTTTGCTGTGATAGTGGGACAGTTACCCATGTCCTCTGATAAACGTGGGATGACCCTCGGAAGCCCCTGAGGTTAAAAAGAAAAAGTCATTGCAACGAGACCAGCTCAAAACTTAAACCACATGGTTTATTTCCTTCTGTGGTGTGGATGAGACAAGCCATCTCATCTACCAGGGCCGGTGGACACCAGGCTGACAGTGTCTCCTTGTCCCCTGGAGACAAAGCCCAGGTCCCGTGGTAACCTTCTGTGGTAGCCTTGTCTTTGAGCTATGGAGGTGGGCAAGGGAGTGCTGAGAGGCACAGGGAAGTCCCTAACTGTCACTGCTGTGCCCCTGTCAATGCTGACTGTGGTGGGCTTCAGGAGGGGGCTGGCATCCGCCCTCCGCTGCAATCTCCCCCACCTTGGGAGATGGTGGTGGGGGGTGGGGCCCGTGCTGACTCCATAGCCAGATAAGGAAAACGAGGGTTTCCAGGGAATAGGGGGATGATGCCTGGCTTAGATCCAGGACTTCAGGGAGCCTGGGGAGCTGGAAGAGCCTTCTGAACCTTATCTGGTTCAACATTTGAGTTTCCAAATGGGAAACCTGAGGTCCACAGATGTGGCAACAGATGACAAAGGACAGAGCTGATCTTGGGGCCAGGAGACCTGAGGTCAGGCCACTGCCCTGCTGTGTGGCCTTGGCCTGGATCTGCACTTCTGTGGAATACCAGAGTCAGACTCTTCCGTTCTGGAGGATTCCCGGCTCTCTGAGTTTACTGACCTGCCTGAGGCCGGAGGGTCAGGGCAGGCCTCGAACCTGAGTCTTCAGTGAGGCTAGGATTTCCATGAGCAGAGAAATGCACAGGGGGTGTCCCTGGAAGGATGACGGGACTTGGGGAGCTGAAGGACGCACACCCCTGACGTCAGCCTGGTGTCTTTTAGAAAGAAACCACTGGGGAAAGTGTGGGAGGGATGTCCTTGGGCACACCTCACTCAGTGCTGCCGTGTGCGTGGACGTGGTGGGGGAGGGTGGCTGAGGGGGCTGGCCTCTGATTAACAAGGTGGGGGTGGGATAGGCTGGGCCCAGACGGGAGAGGCTGGATGCCACCTGCAGGTGCCACATCTGCTACTCAGACGCCTCCTTGGGCATATATGCCACATTGTCATAGGCAGGGGGCGGAGAGGCTGCCGGGCTGGGGATGTTGAAGTCTGCGCTGAAGGCGCTTGGCAGGAAGATCATGGGCTGCAAAGAAAACAGCACTGAGCTCTTGGAGGACGCTGGAGCTTCAGGCTAGTGTCACAATAGTGCTCCCTTGTGGGTCATCTGAGAACAGTGCCCTGATACTGAATTTTACAAGCCTGAATTGCACGCTCAGGGCTCTCCGTGCAACCAGTATTTCAAACAACAAGTACTGGGGCCAACTATGATCAGGCACCGGGAGTACAGCAGTGAACAGAACAGACAAAAGCCCCACTTGGCCAGGCGCTAACGTTCTGATGTTCCTTCTCTCCCAGCTGCCCTGGCCTGGTTCAGGACTTTGCACTCTCCTGCCGGCACCGTGGCATCAGCCTCGAGCCCCGGCCTGTCCACCTCTCCACCTCCCGGCACTGGACAGATCCTCTGGACTGATTTCCCTGAGCCAGCTCACTCCCCTGCTTGGACCTTCAGTCCCCAGACCCTCAATGTACCCCACCGCACCTGCCAAGAACACCCCACCACCCCTCAGGGGTGTCCTGCCTGAGACAGCCTTTGCTCCAACTGGTTCCCCTGCCTTGAACACTCCCTCCAGCCCCTTGCCATCATCACTGTACTCCATTTTTTTGGCAATTAAAGCTTAATTTCCATCTCTGTCATGCTGCCCTCCCTGATGCCCCTGTCTCCCACGTGGCCTGGGAACCCCAAAAAATCCCACTCCTCTGAGTGCAGCACTGACCCCACACCCCGAGCCCAGGCCTTCCATCTGCAGGGCTCCCTGCAGGGCTGCACACAGCAGTGGCTCGGTGGGTGCTGGTGCCACCCTGTACCTCGAGAAGAACAGTCCTGTCTTCGCTGAACTGCGAAGACGTCTTTGGTTTTGCTTTGGTTTTAGAGACAGCCTCGCTCTGTTACTCAGGCTGAAGGGCAGTGGTGTGATCACAGCTCACTGCAGCCTCAACCTCCTGGGCTCAAGCGATCCTCCTGCTTCAGCCTCCGGACTAGCGAGGACTACAGGTGCATAGCACCACACCTGGCTAATTAAAAACAATTTTTTTTTTTTGCAGCGATAGGAACTTTTTATGTTGCCCAGGCTCGTAAGAGATCTCCTGGGCTCAAGAGATCCCCCTGCCTTGTTTCTCAAAGTGCTAGGATTACAGGCATGAGTCACCACACCCAGCCCAAAGACTTCTTTGACTCCCCTGACATGGATGGGACACCCCTCCTAGTGCGGCCTCTCCATATTGCTTCCCAGAGGGCAGAGGGCGGGAGCTGGAGGCAGAGCATGTGCCCAGCCAACTGCCTTCCACAGAGGCTCAGGTTTAGTGGATGTGGGGTGGGGGTACTCACTGCGTTGGCCTGGGCACGAGTGGCCTGGCACCCGAAGTGGGTGGCAATGACTGCGATGAAGAACTCCAGGATGGTGAAGATAGTCAGCACGGCCAGATAGCCCCTGCCCACATCCTGGGGGCCAAAACCCACAGAAAGGTGAGCCCTGAGTTCTAGTGTAAGGGGGTACCCTGCGTGAGAATCACTTGCCCAAGGTCACACAGCTCGTTAGTGGCAGAGCTGTGCCTGGAGCCAGTCCCCGTGCCACCCGTCCTGCACCCTCCCCTTCACCCTACAGGCTGCCTCCTTGTTCCTTCTGGTGCCCATCTTGGGGAAGGCTCAGAGGGTCCACGGATTCTTGAGGTCTACAGGGACTGGCAGGCCCTGCCCATGTCCTGGTGCCGCAGACCTCACTCCTTGCCCTCCTGGACACAGCTTTCCCACCCCTGGGGCCATCTGACAACGTACCCAGTTAGTTACACCAAAATCCATGAGCAGGATGGCCGTCCCAGCAAAGGCTGCCATGGCGCTGAGGATGTTGGTGCCCAGGCTGCTCCTCACCTGCAGAGGCCGAGACAGGAGCAGGGGGAAGAGGGGAAGAGATGGAGACATGGCAGGGGCGTGGCTCAGCTGCCCAGCCCCCAGCATGCTCCCTCCCACAGCCAAGGAGGCAGCGGCCATGCCACCCTGCACGCAGCCACATTCTCATCGACCACTCCCCTTTTCTCTTCTTCTCCCCTGGGACCTCAGGAGGAGGCCTTGTTTCTCTCTTTCCTTCTCTTGTCTTCTTGGAAGATGGGTACCACCTCCTTTACAGCCTCTCTGGGTGGAGTTTGCAGCCTCCAGCCTACCCCTTACTGTGGCTCCCTCGCCCCCTGGCCCAGCAGCTTGCAAGGGCAGCTGCAGCTCAGGGCTGCTCAGGGGCATGGGTTGGGGGAGGCCCTTTGCCTGGACACTGAGGCCTGGTGAGGAGAGGGGTTGAGTTTATTTCCAGGAGGTCCCAGGAAGCAGCTGGCAGAGTGAGGCACTGCAGACCCTGGTGGGGCACCAGGCAGAGACAGGAGGGGCGGGAGCCGACAGCCTGAAGTCCGGGTGGGTTGAGAGGCCTAAGACTTGAGGCTCTGAAGAGCATGCAGGGCAAGTGACTCCTGGGGTGGTCCAGGCAGCCACCCAGGGGTCACCGTTCCCGTGCAGCTAGAACCTGATGGTTTTGTGACCCAAAGCTGGAGCCTTCTGGTTAATCTGCCCCAGGCTTAAAGGGGGAGCCACTCATGGGTGGGCTGGGGACTCTAGGACCTCTTCAGGTTTAAAGACACCTGATTCTTCTTTTTAAATAGAAACCAGGAGGTCATTGAGATCAGAACAGCCTCACAAGAAATCCATTAATGGGTTCATTAAGTCAAAAGCTTTTATTGAGCACCTGCTGCATGCCAGGCACTATGCAAGGTGCTGAGTCCAGGAGAGAGTAGGTCAGGTCTTGTCCTCCTGGAGCTTATGGGCTGGGGGATGCTGGGTTCGGGCCCGAGAGTCCTGTCTTCTGGTCCTGCCCTTCCACCACCCATTCTCTGCCCAACCCCTGGGACACCTTGCAAGTACGGAAATAGGGCGAGGAAGCCCCTGCTGAAGCCTCAGCGGTCTCTCATTTCCCTTGAAATAACCCTGAACTTGGCGTTTAGGCTCTGAGTCACCTCCCCAGCCTCCCCGTCTTGGCCCAGCCCTTGTGTGTGGTGGTCCGGGACCCCGGTCCCCTGTCCAGAGCCCATGGCGTTTCCCAGCCGGGCTCTTCCATGGCTGTCGCCCTCTGAACTGTGAGGACTCGGTTCACTGACCCCAGCTCAGGGACCCCAGTTGAGCTTAGAATGACTCACATTATCCTGTCGGCTTCCTTCCGGCACATTCCACGCTTGGCAACTATCTTCTTTGTTAGTTTGCTTTATGGGTGTCTTACCAGGCACCAGAAGGTAAGTGCCGTGACCCTCACTGCCGTGGCCTCAGCCTGACATAAAGCACACAGCCCCCTGTTCAAAGCCTCCGTCGCCTCCCCGTGCCTGCAGAAGGCACCAAGCCTCCCGAGACTGCGATCCAGCCGCATCGTGGGATCAAATCTCTCCGTCTAGTGTCTTTCCACTTTCTTCCCCCTGCCTTTGCCCTCGTTGGACGGAGCCATGCGTGGTTTCAGTGGCGACCCCGCCCACGCCCCTCCGTGCGTTCTCAAGCTTTCCCCACGGTGTTTCTACATCCTCTCTGCTTACTAAGGCCCAGCAGGGCTCTGCTCTGCCAGGACATCTTCTAGCACCTTTCCTTTCTTGGAATGATCATGAGCATTTTATCCGTGGACCTAACTTTCCACCCTGGCTTGTGTATTGAGAGGTCATCCCTATCTTCTCCTGTACATGCATGGTCTGAGTCTGGTCTGCCTGGATGGTGGCCCACCCCTGACACTTAACAGGTCCCTCAGAAGTGCTGGGGAGTGAGCTGAAGGAGTGAGTGGGTGCGAGGGGCAGGGCAGGGCAGGGTGGGATTCTGCCGTGGCCTCATCCCCGCCCCTGGGTCCCCCTGTTCAGACTCACCAGGCAGCTGGTGTGGTTCTTCTCTGCCGCCACTGAGAGGGATCCAGAGATGATGAACTGCGTGGGGAGAGGGGACCCAGTGAGGCCCAATGAGGGACCCAGCCAGGACCCTGGGCAGGGCACACCCTGTTTGGGCTCTGTAGAGAGGTGCGAGGGAGAGAGAGCAGCCTTCTGATGCCACGTTCTCTGCCAGGCAGGCACCTTGGGGTCGCTCAGCAAGGGTGTCCCCTGTCCAGGGAACTAGGGCTGTGGCTTACAAGGTGAGAGGTTTCATTGACATCATATCATCAGGGCCTCAGGGGGAAGGCATTGTTCCTTCAAGCATTCACTTCTCAAACATTTATTGAGTGAGGCTGAATGTGGTGGCTCCTGCCTGTAATCCCAGCATGAGGATTGGGAGGCCGAGGTGGGAGGATCACTTGAAGTCAGTATTTCGAGACCAGCCTGGCCAACATGGTGAAACTCCAGTCTCTACTAAAAACACAAAATGAGCTGGGTATGGTGGCACGCACCTGTAATCCCAGTTATTTGGGAGGCTGAGGAGCAAGAATCACTTGAACCCGGGAGGCAGAGGCTGCAGTGAGCCGAGATAGCACCACTGCACTCCAGCCTGGGGGACAGAGCGAGACTCTGTCTCAAAACAAAAACCAGAAAAACCCAAACATTTTCGGAGTGGCAGCTATGTGTCAGGAATGTAATAGAGTTGAGTAAGGCGGCCAGATCCCTGCCCTCTTGGAGCTCATATGCTAATTGGGGAAGACTGACGCTCAGCAAACAGTGAAGAAAAGGACAGATAGTGGTGCTAAGAGCTGTGATGAAGTCATAGGGACCACAGGGGCTCCTTGAGACTGGGCGGGGGTCAGGGTTGTCTCTGTGAGCTGGGATGACAACAGTGGGGCATTAGGCTGCCTATAAGGGTGGCCCGGGGCCTGCCTCTTGGCACCTATGTACTTAGCAGTTGCCTGACACACTCAGGTGGGGCTGGCCCTGCACCTGCTGAGCCAAGAGGATGGAGCTGAGCAGCGCTGTGTCGCTCTGAGCCTGCAATTGGCAGGTGGCACTCAGCTGCCATGCTGGGGAGACTGGAGGTTCAGGGCAGGTGGAGGAGGCCCTGGGGTGACACGGAGACAGAGGACCAGGAAGGAGTCACCACAGGTCTCCAGCGGGTGCAGATCAGCATGGGAGTGACAGGTGTGGGAGGCAGGGGACACACGCAGGCTGTGCTCTGCAGAGTGGGCCGACAGGACCTGCTGCTGGGGTGGGCATGAAGCAGAGAAAGACAAGACTCTAGGATGATTCTTGGGATGTGTTGAGCGTTGGCAGTTGGGTGGCTGGAGGTGCCATTTGCTGAGATGAGGCGATGACAAGAGGAAGAGGGTCGGAGGCAGGCCTAGGGCAGGTCTCAGGGCTTCCTTTTGATATGCCGAGTTGCCTCTTCAACATCAAGTGGTATTGTCAAGAGGGCGGCTGGATTTGGAATCTGGCTCTCTGGGCTGGAGACAAGCATGATGCCTTATTGACGAGAAAGTCAAGCCCCAGAGACAGTGACTTGCCCAGGTTCATACAGAGAAGGAGGCCCGGCTGCCCCCGCATCCCCGCTGACTGCCTTTTTCCTTCTGTACCATCCTGGAATTCTGGGAATTTCTTTTTTCTTTTTCGTTCTTTCTTTCTTTCTTTTTTTGAGACAGATTCTTGCTGTGTCACCCAGGCTGGAGTGCAGTGGCGCGATCTCGGCTCACTGCAACCTCTACCTCCTTGGTTCAAGCAATTCCCCTGCCTCAACCTCCCGAGTAGCTGGGATTACAGGCACATGCCACCATCCCCGGCTAATTTTTTTTGTATTTTTAGTAGAGAGGGGGTTTCACCATGTTGGCCGAGCTGGTCTTGAACTCCTGAGCTCAGGTAATCCACATACCTTGGCCTCCCAAAGTGCTGGGATTACAGGCATGAGCCACCGTGCCTGGTCTAATTCTGGGAATTTTCAACTAAGGACTATTTTGAGCCTCCAAGAAAAGCCATGAGCCTGCTTTCTAGAAAAATGCACATAATACCCCTCTATTTTCAGGGGTCCCCAGAGGTTAGCCATGTGAAGCGCCAACTTCTGAATGACTGAAAGTTGGAGCTCACACGTGTCCTGCCAGGATCTCCTGACCCTGATGTCTCCTGAGACCTAAAAGCAAGTTTTTGCTTTTGTTCCTTCCCCCAGTTTTGAAGCTTTGCTGTGTATATTTGTGATAAAGCCTGCAGGAGGGGGCTCAGATGGGAAAGTGACCCCTTTGTTTCTTCCTGTTGTGATTTCTCCCCGTGAGCTCTCCCGATTGCAAAATTTTCCTCCACCTTCGGGTCTCTATGGACCATTCAAAGGACCAGAGCTTGTCCTCAAGCATGGCCAGGTGACCGTCCTGAGCTGGTCGTGATGTGTCAGCCACTTTGTCCTCCTGGAGCTCCATCTAGGGGGTTTTGTGCTCTTGCTGGAGGCAGCCTGTCCAGGGGAAGAAAGCCTTGGTTCTGGAACCTACACTCACACAATGGAGACCCCTTTTATGCAAATCTCTGGCTTTCTCTCCAAAAAGGGAATCGCTCAGCAGTCACCATTTGGTGCGGAATTTTAGGGTTAGTAATCCACTCACCATGCACATTACCTCTTGATTTCCTCTGCAAACTATGGGGCAGGCAGGGCCAGATCTATGAGCCTAAGTTTTAGATGAGGAAGTTGAGGCTTGAGGTTCAGTGACATGCCCAAGGGACTCTGCCTTAGCGTGTGGCGCAGCTGGGATTCAGACCCTGTTGACCTGACTCTGAAGCCTGTGCTTCCCTGGGGTGGCTGGAGGCTCTGGTGATGTGTTGATGACGGTGCCAACACCAGGGTTCACTGCAAACACTGAAGTGCCCTCCAATGTTGGTGGTGACAAGGACTCACTTGCCCATTCTTCCGCAGGGGTGAGTGGCCAGTTTGGCTGGGGGGAGGTGAGAGGAATGGGCTCAAGGCCTTCAGAGCTGGTCCGACTCCCAGGGGACAGGGCTGTTGGAGGGCTGGGACCCAACTCAGGGAGCTGAGGGGTTTCTGCAGGAGGGGTTTGGATGTGGGGTGAGGCCTGGGATCTGAGTGGTGCAAGTGGTTTGGACCCAGCCCTGATAGCCTCCATCCCATTTTTTTTTTTTTTTTTTTTTTTTGAGACGAGAGTCTTGCTTTGTTGCCCAGGCTGGAGTGCAGTGGTGAGATCTCAGCTCATTGCAACCTCTACCTCCCGGGTTAAAACGATTCTCTTGCCTCAGTCTCCCGACTAGCTGGGATTACATGCTTGTGCCACCATGCCCGGCTAATTTTTGTAGTTTTAGTAGAGAAGGGTTTCACTATGTTGGTCAGACTCTTGTTGAGCTCCTGACTTCAAGTGATCTGCCCGCCTTGGCCTCTCAAAGTGCTGGGATTACAAGTGTGAGCCACCGTGCCCGGCCTTTCCCGTCCTTTTTGGCAGCTTCTCTGGCTGTTTGCTGGGAGCTTTACATCCGCAGGAGCGGGGTCAGGTTCAGGTTTATGGAGAGAGTTTGGGGGAAGGAGTTAGACTGCAGTTCTTCTAGGAAGTGCCTCCAGGCCCCCACCTAGGAGTGCTGTGCCCAGGAGGATGCGGGCGGGGGTGGGCGCCTGGGGGAGAGGTGAGCCTGGGCAGCATCCTCCCTACCCTCCCTCTCCATGGCCCCAGCACTCACGCAGGCTCCTCCCCAGAAGGGGACGCCGCCCTCGATGAAGAACATCCCCACGTGGCCGCGGCGAACCATGAGCAGCACGCTGCCGAAGCCCAGGTGGATGAGGCCGATGAGGATCTGGACCGTCTGCGGGGAGCCAGAGATGAGCGCCGCGGGGCCTGTTCTACACCGCCCCCTGCCGGCCCGGGGAGAGCGTGCCCAGCCCGCCCTGCGCCAGCTTCGGGGGGCGACTCGGAAACCCTTTGGAGGCGACATTATTACAGCAACCAACAGAGACACTTTTAAGGAGAAAGGCAGTTCCCTGAGCCTACGGGACACACAGAGCACGGCTCTCAGCCAGCCTGCCTCCTGCTTTCTGCTCTGATCCGCTGTGTCGCTGCCTGGCTTTCTAAGGACTCCGTTCCATGACCCAACGTTCCTGCACCGCATGGCTTTCCTCATCCCCTAACACCCCCTCAGCCTGCCCCCAGCGCCTTCTCCGGAAGCATCTTTCTATTTCAGTGTCCATCACTGATCGTCCCAGCCCTGGGCAGCAGCGGCCTCTTAGCCTGCTGAAATCTCCAGTGGGATTTTTTTTTTTTTCTCTTTCTAAGGGTTGGTTTACCAGCACCCTACTAGTCTATGCCCAGAAGTGGAATGGCTTTCCCAAGTGTGAGCTTCTAGTAAGGTCTGCCACATAGGCCGGGTGTGGTGGCTCATGCCTGTAATCCCAGCACTTTGGGAGGCTGAGGCGGGTGGATCATGAGTTCAGGAGTTCAAGACCAGCCTGACCAACATGGTGAAAACCCTGTCTCTACTAAAAATACAAAAAATTAGCCGAGTGTGGTGGCAGGCGTCTATAAGCCCAGCTACTCAGGAGGCTGAGGCAGGAGAAGCGATTGAACCCGGGAGGCGGAGGTTGAGCTGAGATTGCACCACTGCACTCCAGCCTGGGTGAGACTCTGTCTCAAAAAAAATAAAAGGTCTACCACAGAGGAGAAACATTGCAGTGTTTTGGGTAACTATTGAATTCCAGAACTGAGTGGGAAGAAATGTTGAAGACCTCTGGAATCAAACCCTGGGAGCCCAGGAGCCCCTTCCAGCTCCATGACTTCCACAGGGACTCCAGGGACCAGTATTCACCACTACCCAAACCAGCCCGGTCCTTGCATGGGCAGTTCTGACTGGGAACAACTAGAATTGTCGTCTCAGTGTCATGTGGAATATATATTTCTTTCTAACATGAGTGCCAAGAATTCGGATATCCATGGGCATGAGCCCCTGAATCTTCAGTGTCTTCCTCTCTTCAGCTGCATGCCTTTCACCTTTTCAGCATCCTCACAGGGCACAGCGTGCCACGGTATCCAAGATGCCAGTGTTGCTCCCCTTCCTTGCAGGTCTTTCCCCTGCTGGTAGACCACCACAGCCACCAGGATTATGCCTTGGGAAGCACCAGCTGCTGCTTATCAAATGCCTGTCTGTGCCGAGCACTGTGCTGGGGGTTTACAGATGTGTCCTCATTTAATCCTAATGAGAAGAAGTAGGTTATTATTATTATTATTATTATTATTGAGATGGAGTTTCGCTCTTGTTGCCCAGACTGGAATGCAATGGCGTGATCTCAGCTCACTGCAACCTCCACCTCCAGGGTTCAAGTGATTCTCTTGCCTCAGCCTCCCTAGTAGTTGGGATTACAGGTGCTCACCACCATGCCCAGCTAATTTTTGTATTTTTAGTAGAGATGGGGTTTCACTATGTTGGCCAGGCTGGTCTTGAACTCCTGACCTCAGTAATTCGTCTGCCTTGGCTTCTCAAAGTGTTGGGATTGCAGGCGTGGGCCACCGCACTCAGCCAGAGGTAGGTTATTATTATACTAATTTTGGAGACGAGGAAACTGAGGCTCAGAGATGGTCAGTAACTTGCCTGAAGCGTCCCAGCTATGAGGCGGCAGGCCAGCTAAGTCTACAGAGGTGTTCTTCTCAGTGGGTGGGATTCCATAACTCTTAGTTCTATTTTCCACTTTTTGTGCTTTTCAGCAGTTTGTCTCATTAAATTTGTTTTCTTTGTGGAGGAGGAGAGCGTTGGTTCCCAGGGTCTGCTCTGGGGTTCTGGTGTTCCAGCAGTTGTTGCCCTCCTCTGCTCGCTGTCTCCACGGGCCACAAGTCAGGTGGCTGTGCGGCGCTTGGTGTCTGTGCCCCAGTCCAGTCCCCTCCTGCACCAGCGGATGCGGTGCAGCTATTAGGGTAGAATTCCAGCATGTCAGAGCCAGAAGTCCTGGATGCCACAGAGCGGAGGGTTAAAAGTAAAACTTTAGGGTCAGCCATTTCCAGTTTATAGGACGCCACTGACCAGCAAACGACTTGGCCTTGACAAACTTCGGTTTTCTAATCTGTCCAGTAGGAGCTATGATCCCCTTCTTTTTTGTTTGGGACAGAGTTTCACTCTTGTTGCCCAGGCTGGAGTGCAGTGGCAGATCTCTGCTCACCGCAACCTCCGCCCCCAGGTTCAAGCGATTCTCCTGCCTCAGTCTCTTGAGTAGCTGGGACTACAGGCATGTGCCACCACACCCAGCTAATTATTTGTGTGTGTGTGTGTGTGTGTGTGTTTTAGTAGAGACAGGTTTCACCATGTTGGCTAGGCTGGTCTCAAACTCCTGACCTCAGATGATCTGCCCACCTCAGCCTCCCAAAGTGCTGGGATTACAGGAGTGAGCCGCTGCACCTGCCCGTGATCCCCTTCTTACAAGGTGTTGCTGAGGATCTAGTGAGACAATGCACGCTAAGTCCCCCGCACAGTATGTGCACCAATCAGAGATGCTTAATAAGCAAAAGCTGCCATCGTCTTCACCTTCTTCATCACTGCTATTGCTTAATCTATGCTTTCTTCTTCCACCTGGAGAAACGGAGGCCAAGGAACAGACTGAAGAATCTACCCGTGTGTGTATAATTAAAACAGCAGGAGGCCATTAGCCTGTCTTCATAATTTGAGTTCCTACATAACAAACTGCAACCTAACTCGGTACATAAACCACTGAAACCTATTTTAGGAGTATGTTTTTGTAACCAATAGCTGAGTTTCAGCTAAAGACAAACAGCTGAGCTCCAGCCAGCAGATCAGACCATGCCCAAATAAGGCAAATGTCTCATGACATCATGCCCAAATACGGCAGCCACCTAGCTGCAGCTGATCGGGGGGTTTCTCTACTTCACGTCTGTGTTTGGCCTCTGAGAGCTTGCTGTTCACACAGCTGGATGGAGCTCTCTGAACCTCTTCTGGTTTTGAGTGCTGCCAGATTCATGAATTATTCTTAGCTCATATAAACGCTGTTAAATTTAATTTGTTTAAAGTCTCTTTCTTTCTTTCTTTCTTTCTTTCTTTCTTTCTTTCTTTCTTTCTTTCTTTCTTTCTCTTTCTTTTTCTTTCTTTCTTTCTTCTTTCTTTCTTCCTTTCTTTCTTTCCTTCCTTCTTTCTTTTCTCTTTATTTATTTTCTTTTCTTTTCTTTCCTTTTTCTTTTCCTCTGCCTCCCAGGCTGGAGTGCAGTGGTGTGATCTTGGCTCACTGCAAACTCTGCCTCCAGGGTTCAAGGGATTCTCCTACCTCAGCCTCCCGAGTAGCTGGGATTACAGGTGTGTGACACCACGCCCAGCTAATTTTGCATTTTTAGTAGAGATGGCGTTTCACCATGCTGGCCAGGCTGATCTTGAATTCTTGACCTCAGATGATCCACCTGCCTCGGCCTCCCAGAGTGCTGGGATTATAGGCATGAGCCACTGCACCTGACCTAAAGCTTTTTTTTTTTTTTTTTTTTTAACACTATGTGTATACACATATACATGCAAATGAGTGTATATATCTTTCTATCTCTAGCTAATATTTTATGCCTTCAATATTTTATTGAGATCAATAGCTCAAGGCCATCTGAGATTGACAAATAGTTCAGAAGCTATTCTTCATGCACTGACAGCTCTACTGGGGCTGACTTCCATCTACCACTCCCACTTCCTCTCATCTCCCCCTTTCCTTTGCTCATTATGTTCCAGCTATGTGAAGCTTCCATCTTTTCCTTTAATAGCCTCACCCATTCCCAAGGCCTTTGCAGTTGCTGTTCTCTATACCTGGCGAACCTTCCTCTCCAGCCCTTCCACCAATGGTTCCCTTGGCTGGCTTCAATCTGACAGCTGGGTTTTAGCTGAAATGTCATCTCCCCAGAGAGAACTTTCCATCTACCCTTGCTATTATTCCCCTTAGCCCCAGTCATAGTTTTCAACCTTATTTTTCTCGTTGGAGGTTTCTGAGTCATTTGTTTACTGGTTTATTCTCTGTGAGCTTTATGCAGGAAGGGTGCTTGCCTACCAGGTGCATGGATGAATCTTTCAGTCATTACTAAGGTTTTTTTTTTTTTTTTTTTCTTTGAGGCAGAGTCTTGTTCTGTTGCCCAGGCTGGAGTACAGTGGCGTGATCTTGGCTCACTGCAACCTCCGACTCCTGGGTTCAAGCCATTCTCCTGCCTCAGCCTCCCAAGTAGCTGGGCCTACAGGCTTGTGCCATTGTGCCCAGTTAATTTTTGTATTTTTAGTAGAGATGGAGTTTTCACCATGTTGGCCAGGATGGTCTCGATCTCCTGACCTCAGATAATCTGCCCACCTCGGCCTCCCAAAGTGCTGGGATTACAGGGGTAAGCCACCGTGCCCGGCCATTACTAAGTATTTGTTAACTGCCTTGACCCCTCTCCAAAATGAGCATGAATGCTCCCATGCTGGAGCACTCACTACCTGCATCAGGTTATGCAGAGAGGCTGTTCTTACCCCTAAAGCTTTGGGCTCTCCTGTCAGGAATGTCTCCATGGGCCGCAAGTCAGGTGGCTGTGTGGTCCTTGGTGTCTGTGACCCCAGCGGTGGCTCCTCAAACTGCATAATCCCTGGAGGCTGGCACACAGAGGTGGGCAGAATGGCTGGAGGTGGGTGGAGGCCACTGGCATTGCTCGGTGGGATGACAACAAACACCCCATTGCTGGTGGGAGCTGCAGACATCGTGCTCAGAGAACCTGGAGAACAAAGGCTTGGGAGAGAACAATGGTAATCATCATTACACATGTGCACAAAGCTTTTTAGTTGATAAGCAACATGCCTACTTGCCCTTGCTTACTGGAGGCCTGCGAGGATACTTGCCCTTGCTTACTGGAGGCCTGCGAGGATGGCCCCAAACGCTCTTATCAAAGCTGGAAGCTGAGACTCAGAGAAGCGAAGGATGTCTGAAGTCAAGGGCCTCTAGGTGGGGTAAAGCTGAGACTTGAATTCCAGTCTCTCTGGTCCAGAGGCCCTGCTCTTAATCCCTGTGCTGTATTATATGGAAAGCTTCTTTTGGAGGCGTGTGTATTTAAACGCCCTTCTTTCCCCAGAAAGGGCAAGTGACTTACCTAAGGACACACAGCTAGTGGAAGGTAGAACTTGGCCAAGCACCTGTTTCTTCACCGCTAGACCAGGACTCACTGCCACTTCCTGCCTCTCAGCTCACGGCTATTGAGCTAGTGCCAAAAATTCCCCTGGGCGTGGGAACTTCCCACCTGCTGTGGGAAGATTTCCATTTGGCCACACATGCAATTACCATTGATGTAGCCAAGATATGTGTAGATATGGAAACTTTAGGTGTGGCTGGGCAAACCCTTTGGGAAACAAACACCCACTATCCAGGTGTCAGGACATAAGTTTCCAAGGAAACAGCAGAGTGACGAATCTGCCAGATTATACAATGACATCGAAAATGGGCATCCTTCTTGTTGGCATTGGTGGGTGGGAGTTTAGCATTTCAATGTAAGGGTCTGAGATAGAAGCCAGGATTTGAATTCTGGCTCCTCTGGTTATTGTGAGGCATGAAAGCAAGATGGTCCCCCCTTCTGCCTCAGTTTCCTTACCTGTGCAATGAGGATAACACCACTGGTACCAATCTCACAGGGTTTGGTGTGAACGGGACTGAAAAGAACACACACCAACTTGATAAAATCCATCCCTTACAGCGTGACTTGCTGTAATATGATGTACCTGAGCTGTTTTGTTAACTAGAACATAGCTAAGCCAGCGACTGACAGTGGACGTGGATGTGCATTGCTTCCCAGGGCTCTGGGAGCTGCTGTGCATGCACCTCAGGAGCGACCCAGCTTGCAGATTGTACGGCAGGTTCTCTGCGGTTCTGCAAGGGCTCTTGGCTGACAAGAGCTCAGCCTCACTGTTCTTGGCTGACTGCTTGAAATACGCGTGTCTTCTGGGAAGACTCTGTGGCATTTATTTTGTGATAGGTCTCACCTATACTGGTGGACAAAGTGGGCAAGGGACAGCGTTGGACTCAATGCAGAGAGACAGAGGGAGAAGCACACATAGGCTCTTGAGCAAGGTTTTCAGTGACTGGAGGCATCTCCGAAAAGATGGTTGAGGAGACACAGCATAAAAATCTGCTGTCATTAAGGGGTGAGGGAAGTCACTTGACATTTTTTTTTTTGAGGTGGAGTCTCGCTCTGTCCGCCAAGGCTGGAGTGTAATGGCACCGTCTCAGCTCACTGCAACCTCCACCTCCCAGGTTCAAGCAATTCCCCTGCTTCAGTCTCTGGAGTAGCTGGGATTACAGGCGCCCACCACCACACCAGACTAATTGTTTTGTATTTTTAGTAGAGACGGGGTTTCACCATGTTGGCCAGACTGGTCTCGAACTCCTGACCTCAGACAATTCACCTGCCTTGGCCTCTCAAAGGGCTGGGATAACAGGTGTGAGCCACTACGCCTGGCTGATTTGATATTTTTAAGGGCTTACTAACATGGCTCCCTTTGGCCTGGGAGGTGTGACCAACATGTGATGCTCAGAGTGGATCTCCAGAGGGAATATGCTGTGACTTCCCAAATAGTACCGCCTCCACTGGGTCTCTCATTTCCAGGATCTGACCCTAACCTAATTATTAGTAGACACCAAAACTACTCAGACTTTTTCTGTCATGAATCAGATAGTACATATTTTGGGTTTTGGGGAGCCATATAACTTTTGTTGCAATCACGTGACTCTTCCATTGTAGTGCAAAGCGGACATAGGCAATATATACCCAAACGGGTGTGGCTGTGTTCCAGTAAAACTTTATTTATGGCTGGGTACAGCGGCCCATGCCTGTGATCCCTGCACTTTGGCAGGCTGAGGTAGGCAGAGTGCTTGAGCTCAGGAGCTTGAGACCAGCCTGGGCAACACAGTGAAACCTCATCCCTGCCAAAAGAAAAAAAAAAAAAAGAGCCAGCTGTGATGGTGCATGCATGCAGTCCCAGCTACTTGGGAGGCTGAGGTGGGAGGATCACTTGAGGCCCAGCTGAGATTGCGCCTCTGCACTCCAGCCTGAGTAACAGAGTGAGACCTTGTCTCAAAACAAAACCAAGCTTATTTATAGAAACAGATAGCAAGCCAGGTCCAATCTGTGGGCTACAGCTCACCAACCCCATTCTTAGAACACTGCCTGGCGCATAGTAGATGCTCAGTAAATTTTAGCTATTGCTTCAACTTGTGTCTCAGCCTCCAGAACAGTGAGGCACACATTTCTGTTCTTCATAAATTACCCAGTCTCAGGTATTCTATGACAGCAGCACAAAATGTACATATTTGGAAAGACTATATAGTTTCTGAGGACATTGCTAAAGATTGCCTAGCCCAGTTGTTTATTTTGATTATTTGCTGTGATTGGGGCAAAATGTGAAATGGCACTGAGCTACCCTACATTTCCATAAAATAAGAATACTGAATGCTGCTCACTATGCCTCAGTTTATTGCAAGGGTCGAAAATGGATAAGAAAGTCCTTGGAAATTGGTGAGGTGCTGTGGATGTATTGGGGTTCACTTTTGGGTGAGGGTTTCAAGATGGTATTGCTAACGACCCTATCTCATCACCCACCTCTTTGGGATGTTCTTTTTGTTTTTTGAGATGGAGTCTCACATTGTCTCCTAGGCTGGAGTGCAGTGGCGTGATCTCAGCTCACTGCAACCTCCACCTCCCAGGTTCAGGCGATTCTCCTGCCTCAGCCTCCCGAGTAGCTGGGATTACAGGTGCGCCCCACCATGCCCGGCTAATTCTTTTGTATTTTTAGTAGAGATGGGGTTTCATCATGTTAGCAACAATGGTTTCAATCTCCTGACCTCATGATCTGCCTGCCTTGGCCTCCCAAAGTGCTGGGATTACAGGCGTGAGCCACTGCGCCCTTTCTTTTCTTTTCTTTCTTTTTTTTTTTGAGATGGAGTCTCGCTCTGCCACCCAGACTGGAGTGCAGCAGTGGTGTGATTTTGGCTCATAGCAACCACCACCTCTCAGGTTCAAGCGATTCTCCTGCCTTAGCTTCCCAAGTAGCTGGGATTACAGGTGTGCACCACCACGCCGAGCTGATTTTCATGTTTTTAGTAGAGATGGGGTTTCACCATGTTGGCCAGGCTGGTCTCAAACTCCTGACCTCAGGTGATCCGCCCACCTCAGCCTCCCAAAGTGTTGGGATGACAGGTGTGAGCCATGGCATCCAGTCCTCTCTGGAACTTTCTAAACCAATTCACAGTGATAGAGCCGCACACAGTTTCTGTACTGGTGCTAGGTAAGTAAGAGCTTATCATAAACATTTTTTGAGGACTTACTCTTCTCTGGGCATTTCAAATATGTTATTTCTTAGACTGACAATGGTCCTTTAATAATTCCTGAAAGTTCGTTTCACAGATGTGATAATGTAGGTTCAGGGCAGTGAAAGGACTTGCTCAAGGTGACATGGCCATGAAATGGCCGGGCCGGGATTCAAGTCCAAGTTTGGCCACCTCCAAAGTCTGCATCTGTGCCCCTCATTGCCACCTCCAGTGCCAGACACAATCGTTATTTCCCCATTGTTCCAGCCCTCACATTCTGGGTGCCTTAAAGTTCAGCATGGTGACGTGACTTGTTTTGGTTAAACAAATGCGAATGGAAGTAAACCCATGGCTTCAGGGTGGAGCATTCGGGTGTCAGCGGTGATCCTGCAGGACTCTTTTTCCCTTTGTCACAGTGACTATCAGTGTTCCAGGCAAGAAGTCCCTGAGTGAGTAGAGCCCCCAGGAGACATAGCACAGAAGGAAGAAATAAACCTTTGTTGCGTTAAGCCACTGAGCTGTTTGTTATAAGCAGCGTAACTGAGTTTCTCCTGATTGTTACATTTTCCTAGAATGTGTACATACAGGAGTAAAACACAAAGTCCATGTCCTCAGAGGGCACAGAGTTTAGCAGGAGGAGGAAGAGAAGTTTGTAATTCAGCCCAACAAACACTTATTGAGTGTTAACTACGAGCACCAAGTTCAGGGGAAATGTAATGATGAATTTTTTTTGAGATGGAGTCTCACTCTGTTGCCCAGGCTGGAGTGCAGTGGCACAATCTCGGCTTATTGCAACCTCTGCCTCCCGGGTTCAAGCAATTCTCCTGCCTCAGCCTCCCGAGTAGCTGGGACTACAGGCATGTGCCACCACACCCGGCCAATTTTTTGTATTTTTAATAGAGATGGGATTTCACTGTGTTAGCCAGGATGATCTTGATCTCCTGACCTCGTGATCCACCCGCCTCTGCTTCCCAAAGTGATGGGATTACAGGCATGAGCCACCGTGCCCAGTCAATGAATTAAGGCTGGATGTCCTGCTCTCAGAGACTAGCAAGGTAGGAGGCTTGGTGGATGCAGGGAGAAGCGTTCCTGATTTCAGAACTCAGGGATGGCTTCCGGGAGGACATGGAGCCCACATAGGGGCCTCAGAGCCTGCTACTCTGCTTTCCCATCTCCCTTGCCCCATGCACCTTCTCTTTCCTTTTTCTCTCTTCTTCAATCTCTTTCTCCCTCTGCACCTTCTGCGGTCTGAATGTGTCCCCTCCAAAATTCATGTTGAAACTGAATCTTCATCGTGATGGCATTAAGAGGTGGGGCCTTTTGGAAAATGTGAAGTCCTGAAGGCTCTGCCTTGTGAATGGATTAGTGCCTTATGAAAGAGAGGGAACTAGTTTAGATCCTTTTCCCTTCTGCCTTCTGCCACGTGAGGAGGCAGCGTCTGTCCCCCATGGAAGATGCCGCCTTGGAAGTAAGTGAGGAATGGGACTCTCACCAGACACCAAACCTACTGCACCTTGATCCTGGATGTCTCTGCCTCCAGAGCTGTGCAGCACACATTTCTGTTCTTTATAATTTACCCAGTCTCAGGTCTTCTGTTATAGCAGCACAAAATGGACATATTTGGGAAGACTCTACAGTTTCTGAGGACATTGCTAAAGACTGCCTTGCCCAGGAATCCACGAACACTGGATGAGAGAGACAGATGGCAGAATGAAGAACTCGGGCTGAGGGGGACCCACCTCGCCCATGTGTCTTTCCCTTCCTCGGATGTAATAATGAACATTTACAGCCCACATCTCACTCCAAGGGAGAGGCAGTCATGGATTATTTGGTGTGATTTAGAGACAAGAAAACAAAAGTTCAGAGAGAACAAGTGTTTTCCTTCTAGTTGGACAGAGCCTCAGTGGCAGAGCTGGAATGGACCAGACTCCTATCTCTCAGTAGGAAGAGTGTGGACGTATGGAATTCCTATACTTTTGGGTTTGGGTCCTGGTTTTGTCAGATGAGGGAACAAATGCTTGTACTTCAGTCCTGGGAGAAATGGTTCTAAAATGCTTGGTGTTCACAGATCAGCAAATGAGAAACACGTTGGGACCGGATGAGTCTGCCAGTTCTCTACCTTCCCAAGTAAGCCCCTGCAAAAAGTCATCCATGTTTTCACCAACATCTAGGAAGGCTATTTGAACACCAAAGAGGTAGGAAGGACCAATTTTTAAGATACAAACACAAAACCTTTAAATGAGACAATCATAACTTGGCGAGCCCCTCACCACTCTGCCCATATAGGTGTCATTTCACCAGGGACAGGTGAACACTGCATCTGAGAGCTGCAGTGGTGTGTGGGCAGGTTTGTGGACCTTCTGGGGTGGGGAAGGACCAGCCCCATGTGGTTCGGCTGGGCTCCTCCTGGGGTTTCAGATCAGACTGGGCCTGTGCAGCTCCAGATGGGAGCACGTGCGCAATTAACAAGATCTCTCCTGGGCGAGTGGTGAGAAATTTGGAAAACAGAGACCTTGTGATCCTCAGGGGAAGAAAAAACACCTACAAAAATAGGCTCTCTGTCAATAGGCAGGGTAAGTGAAATCATGAGCATGAAAGTGCCACATAGTTCCCGAGAATGTAAATTCCTCTCTCTTCCCTGCCCTCTGCAGCCGCTGCCAGCGCCTCTGTACCCTGGGGCCAGATCTAACTCATCCGCCACATTCCAGAGGCCATGCCCTGCTCTGTAATACCCAGAAGGAGGACTCTCTTTTTCTTACTAACCTATCAGTCAGCATGCCCAAAACACAAATGCCCGTGTCAGAGATGGACAGGTGGAGGAGGGAACGCCACTACCCCTTGCCTCTAGGAATCTGCAAGGTACCCATTAGAGGAACAGCTGCCTGTAGAAGACACAGAAAGTACCCAGACATCACCAAAATGCATGTCATCACCCAATGAATGGGCAGTGGTAGTAACAGCCCTCATAGGCACAGCCCTTTTGCAGTTTATAAAGAGCCGTCACCTGTATGAGACCATAGAACCATCCAATAGCCCTTAAGGTAAGTGTTATTCAGCCCATTTTGCAGACCGGTAAAGCAAGGGCTAGAAATGGCAGTGTGGGAGAATGGGACAGGTTGTGGGCCTTGAAGGCGGATGTATTTGTCAGAGATGTTGAAGGGAGTTTCAGCTGAGACCAGGTACTGAAGTGAGCTGTGACGCAGACGGCTCAGTGGGACGCGTGGAAAGCAGGTGGCTGAGAACCTGTTAGATGCCTTTCCTCCTCCCCCACGGGGTTAGGAGTGGGGTTGAGAGTGGGTTTTGGGAGAGAACTTACAGAATCATCTGAGCACTGTAGATGAGGGAGTGGATGCGTCCTTCATCTTAAGACAAGATAGAGAGGCTGGCTTTAAGGAGACTGCTGGGAGAGATTTCAATGTACAGCCTGCAGAGTGGACCTGCCTGATTCCTGAGTTGAGGGAGGAATTTTGTGGGGGGTATGCAGGAGAGAGACCCCAAGTGTGGGGGGGGCATCTCCATAAAGCCCATGAAATACCCCTGCAGAGAAATCAGCTTGACCTCCAGCCTCAGGGAGGTGATGCTAGCTTCCAACAGTATCAGGCTAGTACGCATTCCCACCCTGTTCCCCTCTTTCCCCATTATTCCTCCTTGCAGAGGGCAGAAGCCACAGTTGGCTGGCTGGCTGGGGAGGAGGGAAATCCAGTGGGAAAAGGGAGGGGAAGCCCACCAGACACCCTTCTCACCTGCCATGTTCCCGGGGCTGAGAACTGAGGGGCCCCAAATCAAGTCGTGACATACACCACAAGATCGAACACTTCACTGACTAGATCACAGCTGCTTGTCTTGTCTGAACGCAGTCAGAAAAGCCACCGGACTGCCCCAATGTCAGACTTGTGTGGTGGCTGTGAGTTTCAAAGGAGTTGACACCCAACCTGTGCCTAGCACAGTCCCTGGTACACAGGAGGCATGCCATGCCTTTTAGCTTCTATTATTAACAACGTTATGAGGTCGGTACTATTAGTATTCCCATTTTGCAGATGAGGAAACTGAGCTAAGGACATTCAGTGACAGGCTGCCCCAGAGTCCTAGGCTGAGCCGCCCTGAGCAGCCAGGACTCGTCCTGTGAGAATCTCTGTGCATCACCTTTATTCACGAGGAGCCAGAAGCAGCTTTGTTCACAAGCTCCCTCACTCACCTGCGCAATGGGGCCGATGGGCTCTGGGCTGGTGGTTCTCTGTCTGTGAGAGGCCGCGAGTTCAGAGGGTCCCGGGAGCTTTCCAGCCCCTTAGTGCCAGGTGGGGGATAAGCTGCACCCTCCTGTGATGAGCAGCTCTACCTCTCCTTTCCCAGGGATCCCAGGTGCCCGTGCGCCAGTTCCCCTGCTATGCCCTGGGTCTGGGCGGCCTGAACTACCCCCCTGCAAGGGCGGAGGGTACTCACCGGGCTGCCACCGCTGCTGTGCCGCTGCCTGCTCCCCGCTGCCTCTGCTCTCCGCAGCCGACTCTCCTGAGTTCACACATATTCATGTGAAAGCTTTGCTATTCACGTGGGGCTTGGAAATCCACACTGCTTGTGAGCCGCCACCTCTGGGAAGTTCTCAGGTCCCTCCTGGCTCAGAGGCCTCTGTCCGTAAGGCCCAACTGAGGGACCCGAGGAGGCCGCTCGTGGAATCATCCGCCACCAGGCCACAAGGGCCCTGGGAGAGCATCTGGATCCCTTCCTACAATCTACAGAAGGGGAAACTGAGGACCAGAGAGGGAAGTGGCATCAGAGCTGTTAGCATCAGAGCTGGGATGGGGAGCCACACTGGCCTTCATCTTTCTGCCGCTGGGTGGGGGAAACTGGGTAATCAGAGGCCACCTGTCTTTCTTCCACTGGACTTGTCCAGTGTTAGATGGGGGGCCAGGGAGCCCACAACTTCCCAATGCAGGGGCAGACTGTGTGAGCATAGGGGCGAGTGTGTGTGAGGGTATCAGCATGCGCACGTGAGTGAACACATCTGACCATGTGTGTGTGCATGTGAGTGTAGTTGTGTGTGAATGTGTGGATGTGTGTGCATGTGTGTGGGTGTGTGAATGCGTGACAGTGGGTGTGAATGTGTGCACACACACGTGTGTGTGTAAGTGTGAATGTATGTGAGGGTGTGTGTGAATGTGTGGATGTGTAGGTGTGTGTTAGTGTGTGTGCACATGTGTGCATGCACATGTGTATGTGGGTGTGTATGTACACATGAGTGTAAGGTGTGTGCACACACATGAGTGTGTGTGCACACATGTGCCTGTGCACCCATATGCATGAGAACACACGGGTGAGTGTGCACACATGCACACTGTACATGTGCGCATACGCATACATACACATGTAAATGTGTGCACACATACATGAGTGTGTGAATGTATGTGCATACACGAGTGTGTATGAATGTGTGCACATGTGTGCGTGAACACATTAGTGTGAGTATGCACATAGCGTGATATTGGAATGGCACATGCATGTGGAGCAATTTATTCATCAGTTTCTGGGTTCCAGTTCTCACCAAAATAGCCCCTGATGACTCTGTACAAAGTCAGGGAGATGACACAGGACCTGAGGGCTCATGATGGCACAGGGAATGGTGTAGATGCCCGTGGCTGGGCTAGCTCTCAGCTGAACCAGCACCACACCTCTTGCAGCTAGAGATGGAGTCTCTTTTCCCAAATCCTTGAAACTGAGCTGCCTCGTGGCTTCCTTTGCCAATAGAACAAGGCAGAAGTGGCCCCGTGTCAGGTCTGAGCTGCTTCCATTCTCCCTTGGAGCTCTGCAACCCCCATGGACCACTCCTGGACCAGCCTTCTGGAGGACAAGACACCTAGAACACAGCCAAGCTGGCCCAGTGGTCCCTGCCAAGGCCCCACATCTGCAGTCAAGGTCAGCAGGGCCACCTAGCTGAGCCTCAGTGAACACAAGCACGTGGATGAGTCCTGCCAAGCCCAGATCAGATCAGGAAGGCTACTCAGCCAACAATAGACTAGTGAGCAAAAATAAACGCTTCTTACGGGTTGCCACTGAGGTTTTACAGAACGTTTATGGCAATAGCTAAGTGTAGCAGTCTGTTTCTTTACGGTCATCGCTCACATCAGCAGCCCTCTAGGTCCAGACCAAGCAAGGCATGCTGAACTTTAAGAAGTAGGAACAGCAGGAAAAAATGGAAATATACAGACTCTAAGCCCAGCACTAAGCTCTACCCTCTCCTTGCCTGCTGCTGTGCTATCCCAGCTGATGACCTATTTACTTTCCTTGGTGACTGGCTGCTCTAGGCTGAATGATTCTTTCCCTGCTTTTCCTTATGGGAATGCTAGATTCCTTCCTGTTATTTACCAGTTTTTAGAATAATAGATATGCCTTAGCAATCTCCAAAGACGATCACAGGGTTTGTTTTTTTTTCCGAGCATGATGAGCCATGTATTTCAATCCATTGCAGGAGTTGTTGCTATTATAATTATTGAGATTGCTATTATTCTTGATGTTCTAATTCCTTCCTTTTTGGCTATGATTTTGTCATTATGAGAATATTATATACATGGAATCATGCAGTACGCAACACTTTGAGACTGGCTTTTTCACTCATGTCTTTGAAATCCAAATTGTTGTGTGTATTGAAGGAAACCAGATTATGTCACCCCTAAATATGCCTCTTTGACATAAAAAGTATTTCAAGCTGAAAGCAATTAAGAAGAAGCAAATGCAGGAAAAGTTCCCTCCATCTTCTTCCTTTTCTGCCTTAAGCCAGAATATATATTCTCCTTTACTGGAGAAGACTCTAGACTCTTATTAGCCCAGAGATGGCTCCAGAGAAAACTGTAAACTTTACTACATTAGTTTATTTCCATATATTTAAATTCCCACAGTTTCCTGCCTTTGGAAGCCTAAAATTACTTTTGTTTGTCCCGTCATTTCTCTACAAATCCATTGTTCTTTGTGGAAGATGCTATGTAAGCAGATTCTAAGTCACTGCTTTGAGTTACTTTTCCTTGAGGGTTTTCCCAGGTGAGGTGAGCTGTGTGGGTTAATAAACTGCTTTTCTCTTGTTAACCTGTCTTTTTGTTAAAGAGCCTCAGCTGAAAACCTATTGTAGCTTGATTTAGAACTGGTCTTTCAACAGTGAGCACACATCAGGAATCACGGAACAAAAATCCACCCTGCACTGTGCCAAGATTAAAAGATACCGAGAGTCAAAGGAAAATTATTTATTAATGAAGAAAAAAAGACATCAATATCAAACAGAAGCAAAGATAGGTAGAGGTAAAGTTTTGCCTTCCCCACAGTATCAATAGCTTGTTCCTTTTTACTGCTGAGACGTATTCTATTGCATGGGTGTAGCACAGTTTGCTTTTCCATTACTTATCCACTGAAGGATATTTAGGTTGTTTCTAGGTTTTGGTTATTACAAATAAAGCTGCTATTCACATTTTGTGTCAAAGTAAGTTTTATTTTCTCTGAGATAAATACCCAGAGGTGAGATTGCTGAGTCATATGGTCAGTGTATACTTTGCTTTATAATGATCAGTCAAGTTGTTTTCCAGAGTAGCAGTGCCATTGATATTCTAACAACATCTGAGACCTCTAGTTGCTCTGTGTTTTCACCAGCACTTGGTATTATCAGTATTTTTTATTTCAGCCATTCCAATAGGTGTTTCATTGTACTGGCTAATGACCATGAACATCTTTTCATATGCTTATTTGCACTCCTATATTCTCTTTGTCAGAGCTTCTGTTCAAGCCTTTTGTCTAATTTGTCATTAGATTTTTTTCATACTGTTGAGTTTAGAGAGTTCTTTATATATTGTGGAAACACATCCTTTGTCAGATATATGATTTGCAAATATTTTCTCCTAGCCTGTGACTTTTTATCTTAGCAAGATCTTTCATAAAGCAACTTTTTTTTTCTTTTTTCTTTTTCTTCATAACATTCTTGGAGTAAAAGCAACTGTTTTTAATTCTAAGTTCAACTTATTGATTTTTTTTTCCTTTGGTGAATTGCATTTTTGGTGTCTTGTTTAAAAACTCTTCACCTAACTCTAGGTCACAAAGGTTTTCCTCCACTCCCACACCCGGAATACTGAACACACTCTACATTGCTCCCCCTTTTCTGGGGGGGAGAACTGTGTCACAGTTAGAGCCAGGGACTGGGCAGAAGTTGGGCCTACAAGAATTCCATGGCTGAGGCACTGGTATAGAACTGGTTTTTCAGCAGTGAGCACACATCAGGAACCATGAAACAAAAATGCACCCTGCACTTTGCCAAGGTTAAAAGATACCAAGAACCAAAGGAAAATTATTTATAAATTTGAAAAAAAGGCATCAATAACAAAAATGAAGGTTAGGGGTGAAGAGGAGAGGAAACACTTGTTTATTTCAGTCTGGCAACAAGGCTAGGGTCATGGTCACGGAAGTTTCAGGGAGAAGGAAAGACACTGCTGTAGTGCATCCTCTAGTCATTAAGACAGGCATCCCATATCATCTAGCTTTGGGCAAATCAGTTTTTTCTTGGTATGAGGGTTCAGGGGGTACATTGTTGGTGTAGATAGCATGGACAGAACTGGTGGTGTTAACAGGGCCAGTGGTGGTGTTAACAGGGCCGGTGGTGGTGTTAACAGGGCCGGTGGTCACATTGACAGGGACAGTGGTCGCATTGACAGGAACGGTGGTCGCATTGACAGGAACGGTGGTCACATTGACAGGAACGGTGGTCGCATTGACAAGGCCGGTGGTAGTACTGGCTGGGTTGAAACTGAATATGGCTGGAATCCCTGTCACATTCTGAAAGACAAAGGACATGTGGTCATCATCTTCCTCTGTAGTAAACAGCGAAAAGTGGTCAAAAATTCTTCCCCTTCCTGTTTCCATGCCCTTAGGTAGACCCTCTCTCCCTGATGTTGGGCTTGGTCATGTGACTTCCTTTGGCCAAGGGGACAACAGTAAACGTGGCCTGTAAAGTGTTTGCCCATTGGAGCTTGCTTTCTCTTGTTGCTCTCTGGAACCCTGAACATAAAGACTTGCCTGACTGCTGGATAATGAAATAGAAGTGGCCCAGCTGGCCCTGTTTGTTGCCAGCTTGCAAACAGCCAGCTGCCCATGTGGGACTGCCCAATATCATCCAGTCACTAGGCAACTCACCAACTGACTGCAGACTCATGGCAAATCCAGCAGAGGTCAAAAGAACTGCCCAGCAGACCCAGGGAATCATGAGCTAAATAAGTGGTTGTTAAGTAAGCCATCAGGTTTTAGGGTTGTTTGATATGGGACAAAAGCCAGTTGACATAGAAATTGGTAGCTAGAGGTAAGATAACAATCATCCAACACATGCATGGGGTTTGGGACTGGGTGGCAGGTGGGGCTGGAGGAGCTGTGGGTAAGCCTCTAGCAAAGGCTGGAAAAATGGAGATCTCACTGCTGGAGGAGGCTGGAAAGGGGGAGAGGAAACTGCCACAGCAGAGTGGAGAAATGATTTCCCATGTTATATAGTGGTGGAGCACTGTTGTATTTTAGAAGACAAAAATATGCACCTAATAACATTTGGATTTGGCCAAGGAGATCAGGCATAATATTGAAAATGTCACTTGGGTGCTCCTGGCTGCATATGATAAAGTGCTGTAAGAAAGTGAGAGGATAAAGTAGGAATGATTTAGTTTGCAAGTGGTATTTAGGGGCAAAGTAGAGGGCCCAGGACTTGAAGAGTTAGAAAACAAGATTGTCTCTAATTTCCAAGGTCCTCAAAGGATAAATAACATTCAAAGTAAAACTAGGGCTAAGAACAAAGATCAAAACAAGGATGTGTCTACATAGTCCTTTGTTAAGACCTTTGAAGGCCTAATCAGTGCTTGTTAGACCCTTTCAGCGAGACAAAATGCTTCTAAGAACCTTACAGTATTTGTCTCACAGAAGCCTAATCCCAAAATAGACATTGATAGATTTAGAGAGAGAATTTTGTCTAGAACAGTCTCATGTGTGGCTCTTATCAGATGGTGAAAACCATAATCTGATACATAAAACACCCTTGGAGTTTTAAGGGAATTGTATTAGTAACAGGATCACCAACTTGGACCAGATCTGACTGAAATTGCTCAAACTGCAAAAAGACCTTTGGGTCTCACTCTTAATAGAGGAATGAGGTTGAAAAAGCAAAATGGAAAATATAGGCCTTTTCTTCTGAAAAAAGAAACCATGTTTCTGAGGGAGGGTAGAGCCAAGAGTTCACAGGGTAGAGTCAAGGTCCTGGAGAACAATGGATTAGAAAGCTCCTCTCAGGAAGCAGTAGAGAACAGTGGCATGGACAGAGTCTTCTAGAGAGTCAAATTGACTCCTAATCAAGAAACATTCTCTGCCCTCAGAGTAGGACAATACGTGCCCCCATAGGATTTCAGAATTATTATGGAGCAATGACAGTCTTGTGCTTCTGTTCTTTTCCTTATTGAATGGGGAAAGAACAGAATTCTATCTATCCTATTTTTCTCTCACTAAAGTATGTTGGATATATGGGAGTGGAACTTGCTTTTAGTTCATAGGTTTCTGGATCGAGAAGAGCAATACCCTCAAATCCTCAGTCACATCTAGATCTGATTTGGATCCTAGTTTTCAAGCCTCATGCCATGCCATGATTAGATGGGACGTTTGGGCATCCAAAGTATGGGCTGAGCATGCTTTGCATCCTGAACAACTGTGAGTTAATTGTAGTCAGAGGGAAGCATTGTTGTAGACTGCAATTCTGGTTACCAATCCTCATATTCATCAGCCTCTGCTGGGTGACTTTGTAGCTCCTCTTATCAAGAGGTAGAGCTGTTGCTCCACTCATGGAATCTGGGTTCAACCATGTGATTGACTGTGGCCAGTGGGACATTAGCAAATGTGACACAATCAGGGACTTAAAGTGGTTGCCTGTGGGGGCTTGCTGTGTCTTGCTACTCTTGGAACCCAGCTCCCCGTGAAGAAGCTCAGGTGAGCGTACTGGAGGATGAAATAACATGAGGAGCAGAGATGAGCTGTTTCACGAAGGCCCCTGGAGACCAACCATCCCCAAGCCAAGATACAAGGGTGAGTTCCTCTGAGGCCAACAGAAGAGCTACCCACTGATCATCACCACTGATAATGTGAAGAATGAAGAGCTAAATAACTGGAAGTCACTAAGTTCTGGGGTAGGTTGCTATGCAGCAAAACTTACCTGATAGAGCCTCTCTCAGGCCTCATCTCTCCAGATCTCTGGTTACCTCTTGCTACAGCCCACGCCAGATCCCAGAGCATGCTCTGGTTCCTGGAACAGAGTCCAACACTTACCCCAAATTGTCTGCAGCAGGTAGCCTGGCACCCAAAATATGAGATCACACAAGTGAGGATGAACTCCAGGAGGGCGAAGGGGAGCAGACCACCAACAATTGTCTTTACATCTACCTAGAGACAGAAATGGGAGGCTTTTAGTCCTTTGGGTTTACAGTCTAGGTGACAGTCCACATCTGGAGTGCCACACACCTCACCTGGAAGGCCTGAGACCCTCTCTGCACGTGGCTCTTTGGAGCAGATGCTGGGGGCACCTATTTTATATTTCCTTGCCTTACCCTTTTAGTCACTGGCCTGACTTCCAACTTCCAGCATGTGTATTCCTTTGCCTCAGGGCTCTCTCTGGCCTCTGGAGCCCACTGTGCTGTTTGCACAGGTTCAAAGTTCCAGGGAATGAGTGCTCCTTGAGAACAGCCCTCTCTCCATGACTGTTAGGGTTTGGTGTATAAATACTCCAGCTCCTTCAGCCCTTAGGTTGGTGTTTTCTTCCTCTCCCAAATAAACTACTTGTCTCAAAGTCTGCTTCTGGGAGGAACCCAAACTGAGACATTTCAACAAGTGCACTGGCTAGGAAACCCTGTGTGAGGGTCCGGGCTCC
Organism: Plecturocebus donacophilus; assembly: GCA_004027715.1. Classification (NCBI taxonomy): domain Eukaryota; kingdom Metazoa; phylum Chordata; class Mammalia; order Primates; family Pitheciidae; genus Plecturocebus; species Plecturocebus donacophilus. Next base: position 30,868 of record PVKP010005230.1, on the reverse strand, counting down.
TCTCCTGGGGCCAGGGGATAGACACCAGCTGGGTCAGGGTCATTAGCTCTGCCTGGCTCCTGGCTTTCTTTGCCCTCTTCCAGTATCCCTGCCTCATACTTCCCTTGGCAAGTTGGGATGGGTCCTTGGAGCTTCAAGGGCTTCTGCCAAGACAGAAGCTAAGACAGGATTGAAGGGGCCCCACACAGCTCAGTGTGCTCTGGGCCTGGTCCCTGCCCACAGTAAGGTGGGAGAGGTCACCGAGCTCCTCTCATCCCTACACACTCTTTCTCTGCAGCAGCAGGTGGTGAGCCCAGGGCTTGGAATGCCTGTTGGACTCCAGTGCCTTCGTGCTACACTACGCTAGTATGCTCTTTGATGACAGAGGCCCTGATTGCCAAATGACCACCTTTACGATTTGTAGCTGTTGCGCTTTTGGTTCCACATGACCACAATCCACTCCCTTGTTGGGACATCCTGCTGCATCATGTTGGACTTTAGAGGCCAGCACCTTGCTGCCACATCCCCGAGACACCGAGTTACACCCTGTGCATCAGGCTTCTTCCTAGGGCCTGCAGGGAGCTCTCCCCTTAGGGACTGCCTTCACCCCTGTAGACACGTCTGGTTTAAGACCCTGTGTCCTGCCAGCCTTCTCTTGCCCACTTGGTTAGTCCCGAGAGAGGATCAGATTGCAGCCAGCTGTGGAGCTAGCTACTCTTGATCTTGTTCTTCAGGTCTCCTCCAGAACTGTGTCAATGTTACCGATGTCCTTCCCATATTTCCACTCCTGCTGCCTGACTTTCATTTGCGTGGCTTTACCTGAGGGCTTCCTTTGACCAGAAGAGACTCCTTTGTCCATGATCATGGCAGACTGGAAGCACTAGGGAATTGATGCTGCTCAGGGGTAGGTTTTTTTTTGAGACAGAGTTTCACTCTTGTTGTCCAGGCTGAAGTGCAGTGGTGCGATCTCGGCTCACTGGGGTTCAAGTGATTCTTCTGCCTCAGCCTCCCAAGAAGCTAGGATTACAGGCACGCGCCACCATGCCCAGCTAATTTTTGTATTTTTAGTAGAGATGGGGTTTCACCATGTTGGTCAGGCTGGTCTTGAACTCCTAACCTCAGGTGATCCACCCACCTTGGCCTCCCAAAGTGCTGGGATTACAGGTGTGAGCCACCACGCCTGGCCAGGGGCAGTTTTTGATCAATAATTGACGGAAGCTGGTGGATAAATACCCCAGCTCCCTCACTCTGGGACAGGGTACAGCTAAGATGCATGTCATTCTCTGGCTACCAGGTCCCCAGCGGGTTCATCTCCAAAGGTCTTTGCTGGATAACACTTTTATAGTGAGGCTTCCTCCCCTTCCTTGTCTTATTTCTTCCCTCCTCTAGTGAGGTTTCCTAGAATAACCTCTGAAATACACAACTTGTACCTGAATCCTTATCTTTGCATCTGCATCTGGAGGTCCCCACTGCCCGCCACCCCCCGCACCAAAAGACCAGAACTAGCATCAGCACTTCCTGTTTGCGTGAAAGGCTATCCCGTAACAGACTCCTAGGGGCAGGTGATCTTGTGAGTCTGAGTGTGGCAGCCATCCAGGCCGCTTACCCGGCCACCTGATACCTCCAAGCAGAGAACAGGATGAGGAGGGTCAACTGACTGCATCTCTCTGAGTCTTGGCACCCTCACTGTGAAACGGGGTTTATCACAGCCACCTCAGAGGGCATGGGATTTTGTTGAGGGTGAAATAGCTTACAGATGTAGTGGTTGTCATACTAGGATGGAATTCTGGGGCAATTCCTTTCTGCTCTAGAAGCAACCTCGTAAGCCCTCCTGGTCCTTTGGCAGCATGGGGCCCTGGCAGTCAAATGCTCACCGTCCTATAGTCAAGGCACAGATCTACGAGGAGAATGGCGATCCCTCCAAGGGACGAGACTGCGCTGATGACGTTCAGGCCAACGCTGGTGTTCACCTGCGGGAGAGGAGGGAGAGGAGAGAGGGAGCTGAGTGTGAAGAGTCTGAAGCCCGGCTTGTGGGGACTCTTGGGAGGTCAGAGAAGAGAGAAGGCAGGGAGTAAAGAGATGCCAGGCAGGGTGGAGAAGCCAGTTTATTTCAGCGGTAGTGAGGTGGGAAATCATTTTAAGTTCATGGGTACAAGTCCAGGTTTGTTACATGGGTAAACTTTCGGCACGAGGCTTTGTTGTAGAGATTATTTCATCACCCAGGTATTAAGCCTAGTACCTGTTAGTTTTTTTTTTTTTTTTTTTTTTTTTGAGATAGAGTTTCACTCTTGTTGCCCAGGCTGGAGTGCAATGGCGTGATCTCGGTGCACCCCAACCTCTGCCTCCTGGGTTCAAGCAATTCTCCTGTCTCAGCCTCCCAAGTAGCTGGGATTACAGGCATGAGCCACCATGCCTGGCTACTTTTTTTTTTTGTATTTTTTGTAGAGACGGGGTTTCACCATGTTGGTCAGGCTGGTATCGAACTCCTGACCTCATGATCCACCTGCCTCGGCCTCCCAAAGTGCTGGGATGACAGGTGTGAGCCACTGCGCCCGGCCTGTTAGTTGTTTTACCTGATCCTCTCCTTCCTCCAAACCTCCACCTAAAATCATTCCTTAATCAAAGTGCAGCATCCTTTTATGGTAGAGACTGGATTTGTTTGGGAAAATTTCTTGCTAAGCAGCAGAGGGTAGGAAATGAGATTCGGAAAGAGAAAAGGCAAAGATGCAGGACTGCTCTGCAGAGGAAATGAACAGAGATCCCAAGCTTGAACTGAGGGAAGGGAGTAGGGGAGACTTGCTGTCCGTGGTGGAAGGCTGGGGCCTGCTGGTAGGATTGGCTGGGGAAGGTTTTCAGAACCTGAAGTCTCGTATTCAATTTTGAGGGATCTGCTGCTCCGTGTCGAGAGGGTGAAATCATCGAATTATTCATTATCCATCCCCCGCTGAAGCTGCTTCCCTTTAAGAGGGTAATGGGGATGAAGACAGAGAAAGACGAAAGAGAAAGGGACCATGTTCTACATTTGGGCAGAGGCCAGGACAGCTGTAAGATGTATAGAGTAGAAACGGAAGTTTCTCTATTTCAATAGAAAGTCACATGTCAGAGCAAGAGAGAACTAGGAGACCCCCAGTAGTTGGCAGACACCTTGGAGAGGGCAGTGGACTTCCCAGAGGATATGGAACTTCCCAGTCCTGTTGGGATATGAAGGGGTGGTGTGAGCTTGACTGATGCTGGGGTGTCTGGAGGACTCTGCTCCTCCTAAAAGGGGTGAAGCAAGGCGGACTGTGGGGCCACAGGAGTTTGTCTTGTAGACTGGAGATTGGTAATTGGAAACCCTTTGTTAGACACCCAGCCTCTAGCTGGCCTGCTGCTTTCCCATCAAAAGGCAGAAGAAAGACAACAAGCCACATAGAGAAAGTGGAGAGGGGGAAGAGGACCTGAAAAGGAAGGAGATGAGAGGAGGGCCATTGTGGAGCTCTGAACTTATCCCTAAGCTTCTTAGAGGTCATAACAAAAATCAAAACATGACCAGATACTTTGCTGGATGCTGAGACAGAGAATAACACCCCAAAGGTGCAAGGGAATTCTGGGCCCTGTGCTCTTGGTTGAGACTTTAAATTGTTCAAGGCAGACATTGCTCTCACTCTTCTAGGTCCACACAAAGAGGATGGTGGAAAATATCTTAAAGACATGGCTGAAATGCACACACATTTTCGTTTGGCTCAGACCTGGCTTTCTGCTTTATTCGGAGCATCCATGAGGCACTGCATGTAAATACTTATGAGTTTCCCAAAGAAGTAAGTTTTTGAGTAGTAAATGCCATAGGTAAAAAGGAACAGCTTTGGAATCAGAGAGCTCTGGGGTCAAATCCCGGCTCTGCCATGTACTCATTGTGCGATCTTAGGCAAGCCACCTGACCTCTCTGTTTCCCAATTTTCTCCTTGGAAAAATGGGCATAATAGAACCTCATAGAGTGGTGGGGATTGACTGGAAGAAGGTATGGAAACGCACTGTACCCAGGGCCAGGCCCAGGGCACACCAGTACTGTGAGTCCCCTTTCTTCATGTTGGGCAGAAAGTCAAATTCTAACATTCAGGGATCATCAAAGACAGCACTATGACTCACCACACAAGGGCTGGGGTCCTTTGAAGCCCATACTGAGAGGGATCCAGATGTGATATACTATGTGGACAAAAAAAAAAAAAAAGAAAAAAAAAGAATGACCAATTGTGCAGCATGTTAAAAAAAGACAGCTGTCCATTCAGAGACGCATTTCTCAATCTCTATGTTCTGTTCACCTCGTTTCACAAAATGTGCAAATCTGTCTGTTCCCTCTCAACATTTTTACTAACCCAATGGTTAGGCACCAAATATACTAAATACTATGGTATTCAAACTCCTGTGGGTTTACAGTAACACTTCCTTTCCCCTAAAAACCTGAATTTTGTCCCAGGATGCTGTAAATCTCATTATTATTATTATTTGACTGATTTTTTTTGAGTTCTCTGCCTGGGCATATCATTGCCCAAATGCATTTATTGCTCATTTGGCCTCACACTGCCCTATCCTTGACTGTGATCTTGGAAAAGCAGGGGCTGAGGAGTGTGGTGGGTAGATCCTTGGGACTGGGAGTTAGGAGGCCTGGGCTGTGGCCGCATCTGCTATGATCCTGGACCCAGCTGGAGGGTCCTCTTTAGCACTTGATGCTGCTAGGCAGGTGATAGAAACATGAACATCAGAAGCAGTAAGAGCTCTGTTCAGTTACAAGAGCCCTGAACTGAGGGGGCCTGGGCTCAGGACCTTTTTCTAGCACTTTCTGGCTATGAGGATGATAAATGCTAGCGGAAGATTTTGAGCTTCGGTCTCCTCATCTGGCAAATGCACGTAGATAATGATGCCTGCCCTCTCTATCTACAAGTGGGTCGTGCAGTTCAAGTGAAAGAACAAGGGTGGGATTATTGATGGGGAGAACAGGGGCACTCAGGGGTTTTGCTAGTGTTTTCTGTCCCCATAAAACATTAACTCCCCATTACTCCCTTACCCTGGCCTCTGTCAACCACCATGCTGCTTTCTGTCTTTATGAATTTGACTACCCTAAAGACCTCATCTAAGTGAAATCATACATGTGAATGTTCAATTTATTATTATTTAAGCTCTGTAAGATGATATACACTTAATGGCATGCTGGTAAATGATTATTATCTACCTTATAAGGTGGCAGCAGTGCAGAGGAGGGCCCTGATTTGGAGAACGTGTTGATTTCTGTGTCATGTGTATACCCAACATGGCCAACTTCCTGCTACCAAATGGTTTACAATCATTTTACATAATTCCTGGACATTTTACAATCGGCTCTCATGACTGGTAGGTCGGAAGATGCTGTCTATAGCACACAACTTTATATACTATGAGTTACCTATGAGATACTTCTTTTTTTTTCTTCGAGACAGGCTCTCACTCTGTCACCCTGGCTGGAGTGCAGTGGTGTGATCATGGCTCACTGCAGCCCAGGTGGTCCTGGGCCCAGGTGGTCCTCCCACCTCAGCACCCCAAAGACCTGGGACTACAGGCACACGCCACCAGACCCAGCTAATTTTTTGTATTTTTGTAGCAACAAGGGTCTCACCTTGTTGCCCAGGCTGATCTCAAACTCCTGGCCCCAAGTGATTCACCTACCTAGAGGCTGGGTGGGGGGTAAGGGAGATGGGGAGGGTGGCAGTGGGAGAGAGTGTTGCTGAGGCAGGGAGATGGAAGGGTAGTTGGATCTTTAACCCTCTGGTGTATGTGCAGGTAGGCGGCTGGCTCTAGTCTATGGGGTCATATCGCTGGGAATGGGATTCCATGCTCCTTCTTCCTCCACTTCCTTCTTGTCCCAGTCTAGTGACCCAGGAAGGAGACCACATGGCCTTGTACTCACAAATAGTCCTCCCCAGACTGGGTATCCTGAAATCCCGGTTGCAGTATAACACGACATCAAAAAAGTACAGCGATACAGCACAGGGTGAATTGCAGAGAAAATGTGCGTCAGGCCGATGAGGATCTGGACGGCCTGCAAGGGAGAACAAGTCAGCGTGAGAGAGCAGAACTGAGGGCCTGTGGGCTGTGGAGCTGTGCTTTCACCCTGGCTGCACTCCAGAATCACCCCACGTGTGACTGGGATTGGGGCTCATCCCAGACCAACTGGATAAAAATAGCTGAGGGTGGGGTCCATGCCTGAGTGTTTTTTCAAAACTTCACAGGTGATATGAATGTGCACTCAGGATGAGAACCACAGGCATAAAGGAAAGGTAAGACTGCCTATAACAGTGCAAGAAATGTCTTCCCTTCAGACTGAGCCCACAGGTGTGCAGAGACATGGGCCCAGCCCGGGTTCTGGTGGAAAATCACCTGGGATCTCATCCTGGCTGCAGCACTGGCTGGCTGTGTGGTCTCCAGCAGATAACCTCTCTGCCTCAGAGTTTCCTTATTTGCAGAAAAACTGAAAACGTCGAATCCTAGAAAAAGTAACATTCTTACACATGATGCTAACATTGTTCTCCAATAGTTGTTGGCCAAAATTCATTTGATGAATCTGATTTTTCCAAAATAGATGATTCTGATGATTCAGATGATTCCGATGTTGGCTCTGTTTAGAAATAACTCAAAGAACAGTTTTTATATTTTATTTTCACACTGAAAATCAGCCAGATTTGCTTCAGCCTCAAGAACATGTTTATGAGAGATTACACATTTGCAAGATGGGGATAACAGTATCCAGCCTGCAGGGCTGTGGTAGAGATTAAACACGCCTGTGAAACTCGTAGCCCAGTTCCTAGCACGTTGTTGGTGTTTCGATGCCCTCTGCTGACACCATTCATCTTCCTGGCCCCAATATTCTCTTTGTGGCCTTTTCTATGATGTGCCCATGGTTCCCCTTGGCAATGTACACACCAGGGGACTCTCTGTTCCCTGCAAGTCCTGTGTTTTTCCCCCTTTTTCCTCCCTGTTTATCTTCCCTCCTTTTTCTCCCCTGTTGTCACTGTGTGAAATCTGCTTGCTTTACTCTCGTCCTATTGAAATCCTATCTTTCCCTTAAGGATCAGAGAGATTCTTTTTCTGACCCCCCATGTAGCATGAATTCCCTCTCATCTGGGGCTCCTACAGCGTTTACTACTGGCTTCCCTGGGCCTCAGCTTCCTCAGGGGTCAAATGACCACCGTAGGGCAGCCGCTTTCTGCCCTCCTGGTCCCTGAGCCTATGAATTGGTGACAGACCTGGGTTTCACATGAACGTCCCTTCCTAAGATGACATGCTTGATTGTGTCTACAGGCCCACTTTATCAGTATGTTAATCAACCCCTTTCCCATTTAGAAAAAAAAAAATAGTGCCGCTGGCTGCCAGTGCTCATTTAATTTTACGTAAACACACTCTTGAGGCTGAAGCAAATCTGGCTGATTTTCAGTGCGAAAATAAATTACAAAACGGTTCTTTGAGTGATTTCTAAACAGAACTAACATCAGAATTGTCTATTTTGGAAAAATTGGATTAATCAGTTGAATCTTTGGCCCACAGCTGTTTGAGAACGCTGTTAACACTATGAGTGGAAATGCTACTTTTTGTAGGATTTGACATTTTCAGCAATTAAGAATTACTGTATTTTTCAATTTTTAGCAATCAATAATTACTGTATTTTGTACAGTATGCTATAAATAAACAGAATGCTCTAAATAGAATGATGTCTCTTGTTTCCCAGGTTGATATACTAGAGCAATGGGAAAATAACAATGAAAGTGAGACATTACATGGCAAAATTATCTTGGGGTAGATACTGCAGCTGCCAATGCTGCCGGTGAGCATTCCTGGGGCAAACGGGAAAAGGGCTAAGAGGCAGGCATGGATAGTTTCCTCCCCAAAACAAAATTGTAATTGACTAAAGAGAGTCCACATTTTTGGCTTTTCACTTTGTTTGACCTGGTTCCCAGACATTTGCTCTGACTTAATTCTGTTTTGACAAATTTTCAAATCCTTCCGAAATATCTTAGAATAATTGGGAGCCAAAGTTAACAAGCCTTTACCAAGTATTAATTAATCATAAGGATAGTCATTGTAATACAAGATTATAATTACTATGCAATATCATAGATCAGCTTTACCTTTTGGAGGATTTCCACACACATTTATAACCTCACTTGATGCTCATGACCAGGATTTCTATTCCTGACTGCTGTTTTATAGAATTTAGTTCACGATTTGATTTTGATTTGTTTGGGAGGCAAAGAACGCCTTGTTCCTGGTACAATCTGCTTGTCTACAAGTATCCTGGATTAAATAAGGAGGGATGGGTTGGGATGTTCGTAAGTCTGTCACCTTTCTGAACCTGTTCTTGTCCTCCTTCCTCCAGGAGGGAGTTGGTAACCTCTCAAAGAAGCCAGACAGTTTGCACCTTGGGCACCCGCAATAACTTGCTCATGTGTCTCACGGCTATTTCTAGAAGGTGTTGTAATTACGACAGCCGCCATGAACAAAGACCCTCCTTGGTCTTCATGGATATGCAGCATCTTGGTTATCTCTGAGTCTCCAGCTCCCTGCAGGGTGCCTGCCATGTCGAATGGATGCATGCATAGTGTATGGGTACCTGTGACATGCCAGTCTCCATGCTAGGAGTTGGCCAAGCATTCAGTGGGATCTGGCTTCTGCCTCAAATAATAGAATTAAATTGAGCTTTGCAAGGTGTGAAATAAATCTGGAGGAGTCAGGAAAGGGGCAGGGGCTCCCTTGATTGAAGAGGAAATCACGAAACCTCAGAGCTAGAGGGAATTTAAGAAAGCTAGATCTTATTGTAAAGATGAGGAAACGGAGGCCCAGAGTGGGGAAGAGATGTCTGCAAGGCCGCTCAGCACATCTAGCTGGCCTGAGCCCTGGACTGCCTGACTCCTGGTCAGTGGTCTTTTTAGCAGAACTGTTGCTGACCGATGCCCCTGATAGCTAGCCAGGGAGGGGTGGTCATTGATTATTCAGCCTCTTCCAAAGATCATGGGTCTCCTTGAGGAGTGGGAGGAAGACAGGGAAGAGGGGCTGGCATCTGGGGGATTGTGCTGGGTCCAGCCTCCAGAAATCGCCCCCAACACTCACTCCTGCCCTTTGCCCTCTCAACACATTCCCTTCCTCATCCCAGAGCACTAGACCTGGGCTTATGAAGTGACCCAAATCAGAGAGAAGAAGAAATCACACTCACCCCTAATGTTCTGACCTCCTCATTTATGAATTTCTTGGGATCAAATGCAGTAAATGATGAAAATGACATGTTCCATTGGAACGAGTTAGAGATGGGTGTCAGCCCAGGGTTAGCATTCAGAGGATTCTGAGGGTCTCCAGGCCGTGTTTGGAAATTTGTTCCCTGTGCATATTGGATCACTCCAGGCACAGTCTGCAAACTGGCTGCTCCCACCGGATACTGTTGCTGATATCCAATGGGTTGACTCTGTGCACCTGCCACTGGGTTCTGGTCCACCACGAATTGGTTCTGTAAGTTTGCTCTTCCTGTAGCATACTGGATTGCTTTTGGTGAGACTGGGTAAGCAGTCACCCCTGAAGGCTGCACATGACTTCCAGAGGCCACGGAGTAGCTGGGCTGGATGACACGAACATTACCTGGGGCAGTAATGCCAGGCGCACTGTTGGCTACAATCACCTGTTCCGTCATGGGGTACAGCTGCTGCAAAACACATAAGAAGGTTCATTTCCCTCTTCTGACAAAATGAATAATGCATCTATCTCATTCTTATCTTTAGTATCATTTCATTAAAATAAGAATCACCTACCGTGGTACAGACAAAATAAACTTCTGGCCTTTCCTGTAGTCTGTGTTCTTGGAACATGCTGTTTTCCTTTAACGGGTTTGGATTTGCAAGACTAGGTTTCCTGAGGTTACTTAGCTCCTTGTAGACCCTTTGTTCACAATCTGGGTGGTGGCTTTGCTTAGCCCCCTGCAGTGGGCATTCTAATCTGCCTGCCTCGAGTTTGTTGAGTGGGCACAGGGTACCTCCTCATCTTCCCCCTGCCCTGGCCACAGCTGATTGATCTGGGGGTGAACAACTGACCCCAAATGCTCTGGTAACTTCTTCCTCCTGGGAATTTGGAATTGGACCCAAGGACTACTGTGGAATTGGAGGTTCTGCAGAGCTGGAGGCGTCACTTTTATGTTGTGTGCAGGGGGAGCAGAGAACACCAGTTAGCAGAGTGAAGAGAATAAAGCTGAGAAGTGTTGGGGGAGGGAGAGATAAAAGAAGAGGAGAGAAGGAGAAAGAGAAGGAAAGGAGGAGGGGGAAAGAGAGAAGGAGGGAGGAAGACAGATACACAGACACAGGCAGACAGACAGACAGACACGCACACACACATACTATCTTAGTCCTTGATGCTCTTTTTTTAAATTTTTTGTTTTGTTGTATTTTTATTATACTTTAAGTTCTGGGGTACATGTGCAGATCGTGCGGGATTGTTACGTAGGTATACACATGCCATGGTGGTTTGCTGCACCCATTTCCACCAACATCTACATTAGGTATTTCTCCTAATGTTAGCCCTCCTCAATCCCCCCACCCCCTGCTATCCCTCCCCTAGCCCCCCCACCCCACAACAGGCCCTGGTATGTGATGTTTCCCTCCGTGTCCGTGTGATCTCATTGTTCAATACCCACTTATGAGTGAGAACATGCGGTGTTTGGTTTTGTGTTCTTTTGTCAGTTTGCTGAGAATAATGGTTTCCAGCTTCATCCATGTCCCTGCAAAGGACATGAACTCATCCTTTTTATGGCTGCATAGTGGTTCCAGGTTCTCATTTGCCCCAGCTTTACTTCTGTTTTTGAAGTCTATAACTACTTAGCTCATGTATGGGTTTAATTTAATTAAGTTTTTTTGTGTATAATTTTTCAATATTAATTGGTTTCAGAGTGAAAAAACAGACTGTCTTTCCCAGGCTTCTTGGGTGCCCTTGACATCCCAGGAGGGACCATGGACCAAGTGGCCTGGGAATGACCATCCCTTTCCATCTCTTCATGGGTCTTGCCCCTGTTGGTGTTGGGATTAGGACCATGTAGAAATTTTGCTGCATTTTCCTTGCATTTAAACCATTATCATTATGGTCCAGGGTCCCAGAGATTATGAGAGTGATCAAATCCTTAATAGCCTGCAATTTCCATGGAATCTTGAGCATTAGAAAAAGTTGAGAAGGAAATCACTTGGAGGGAGACCTGGGATACTTCCTGATTTGATAAGGACTGATAAGCTGGACTTAGAGAATTAATTAATTTTTCGACGCTGGTGAGCAAGTGTGCAATGGGAGGAGGTAGGCATGTGGCCCTCAGAACACTGAAGATGTTATTAGATGGAAAGATATCCCATTTAGATGAGAGGTAAGGTTACTTGTGTACTTTACCTGTTAATTGTTGTGGCTGGTGGTCTTATCTCTCTACTTACACTATACACTCCTTACTGGCAAGACACCAGAACCTATGGCAGAAAATAATGTGTGCAGGATCCCAGAAGTATGTTCTCACAGGGCTTTCTGTCCTCTCCAAATCACAAGTCTAAATTGACCCCCCTGTCCCAACTGCACCCCAAGAGAAACACTCCAAATTGTCAACAGTCATCTTGAGTTTGGTGCTAGCTGATGGATTGGTACTATTTAATATTAATCATCTAGAACATAAACTCAAAGGCAGGACAGTATCAGGGTTAAGTTTCAGACAGCCTTAAGTTCACTTCTCAGCTCCTTCATTTATTAGTTGTATGACCTTGAGCAAGTTGCATATGCTCTTAGTTTCTTATCTATAAAAGGTGCATAGTAATAGCACCTTGTCCAAAGGGTGTTTTGAAGATTAAGTGAGAAAACTGGGAGCATAGAACATGGGACAGAGGAAACAGTTAATATTTGTTCTTGTTGAAAGGTAAAGACCACCCGCAAGAGAAGGGCCATTGTTTAGCAAAATCTTGGAACCAACCTGAATGCCCATCAACGATAGACTGGATAAAGAAAATGTGGCAATATATACCATGGAATATTATGCAGCCATAAAAAAGAACGAGTTCATGTCCTTTGCAGGGACACAGATGAAACCGGAAACCATCATTCTCAGCAAATTAACACAAGAACAGAAAACCAAACACCGCATGTTCTCATTCATAAGTGGGAGCTGAACAATGAGAACACCTGGACACAGGTAGGGGAACATCACACACTGGGGCCTGTCGGGGGCGGGGGCTAGGGGAGGGAGAGCATTAGGACAGATACCTAATGCATAGGGGGCTTAAAACCTAGCTGATGGGTTGAGAGGTGCAGAAAACCACCATGGCACATGTATACCTATGTAACAAACCTGCATGTTCTGCACATGTATCCCAGAACTTAAAGCAAAAATAAAATAAAAAATAAAATAAAATAATAAAATAAAAAGTGTCACCTCAGTCTTAAAAAAAAGAGAAGGGCCACTGTTTTGAATATATTTCCTCATTGACCTCAAGCTATTTTGATTTAGTATTAATATCAGTGGATCTCAAAGTGTGGTCTCTGAGCCAGCGGTATCATTATCACTGGGAACTTGTGGCAAAGGCGAATTCTTGGTCCACTCCTCAGAACTACCAGAAAGTCCAGGGGCAAGGATCAGCAATCTGTGTTTCCACACACCCTCGCTGCTGAAGTTTGAGAACCACTCCCATGCAGACACGCCCTACACTTCTCCTTTGTGCTTTCACTTCTCTTTCCTTGGATCCCAACAGTTAAAAATATCGGTTATACAGAGCTTCAGGAAATTCCTGGCTTTTTCCTTATTTTAAAATCTAGCTAGTCTCTGAGGTCCCTTTCCATGCACTCTTCCATAGGAAAAACAACTGTCACTGGTGGCTAAGGCATTCACCCCACTCTTCTCACTCATTTTGATCCGACTCGCCTCTTTGCAAAATAGGGAGAACAAGGCTCTGAAAGTGGAATAGCTTCCCTACAATTATGCAACTCACAGGAGTAGACCTGAAACTCAAATTTCTTTCTTTCTGACTGCTATTTGCATTTCACTATGTTTTTATTTCCCAGAAGAAATGTTCTATCTGGTAGGTGACATATGGATGGTAGAATGTCCAGCTGCATGAATAGAGACTGTGCAGTCAGTGCGAGTCACTTCTGCCTTAGACCTTGACATTCCTTGCTTTCTTGAAGGTTTCCCAGGAGAGTAGTTTAAAACAATAACTACAGCATCCTTGGATATTGATGCCTTACAACCCTGTAGCTATGAGGCAGTTCCCGCAGCAATATATTATTGTTACAACCATTTTTCAGGCAAAGCATCTGAGGTGCAGAGAGGTTAAGTACCTTGACCATAGTCACACAGCTAGGAAATGCTGAAGTTGAGATTTGAATTCTGAGAATTGAAAGTCTGCCTGCCTTCAATTTTCATAAGAATACTGTGCTAAATGTTATACTCTGCTTCATGATATTAAAAAAATAAATTATTTATATCTTCCTTTTTTTCAGAGCAGGACTCCTTCAATGTGTGAAAAACACTTTGAAAATACAACTGCAGACCTGACACTTGGCACAAACAGCTGGGCCCTGTGAGGGATGCTCCTGGGACCCCTACGGTTCTACTTCTAGTAAGGAAAATGTCGGGACAAAGAGAGTGATTAAGTCGTTCCGTCAGAAGCTGTTCTACCAGTTCTAGACTGAGGTCCTAAGTAGACCCGATCACAGTTTGCCTACAGCTGGGTCCAGGGAGCAGGGCAGCCAGAAGATGCCTTGCAGAGTCTCCAGCCTTCTATCTTAAGACTGCTGTGTCTATGCAGGAGCTCAATTTAGGAACCTGTCGTGACTCTTCAATTACTTCCCAGCCTCCCAGCGCCTCCAAGGATGGGTTGCTGTACGCCTGTCTTGCTGAAGGGCACTATTCTGTGTCTGAACCCCTGATTCCTTGCAGTTACCAAGAGACACTTCCCAAGGGGCTGTCTAGGTCCACATCTCTGCTGACGCTACCCAGGCTCTGTCGATGTCTTGCAGAAGAATTCACAGAAGTCTTACCTTGTGGTCCTGGGAAGTCACTGAATGTTCTTTCTTCAGGCTCTGTAGGTTTCTGCAGCCTGGTCTAGAAATTCTGGTACTATCTAATGGACTGGCTCTATTTAATACGAATTATCTAGAAAATAAACTCAACTTAGGTTTCTCTTTCAAGCTCCAAAGTCCTCTTTGCAGTTTCGTTTCCAGTCAATACATCTATTGTCTGGCATCCACCCTGAGTTTATTTGCCCCTCAGAGCATTTATGGCTTTATCTAAAGTAGGATTCCATGGGATCTCCTTCCAAAGTCTCTCTTTGAGAAAGTGAGAAATCCAGAAGTGGGTCATTAAGATTTGGTAAGCCAATAGATTTCCCTTCGAAGGCATTAGTGAGCATTGATGGCGTGTCTGGTGGATGCTGGGTGGTATGCTAGGTTACAAGGTGCTCTAGAATTTATAAGGAGTTGACGAGAGAATATAACCACTGTTGGGATAATTCTAGTACAAGTATGGATAGGAGCAAACAAATATTCAGTCAGACCATCAGTGATGAGGCAGTTGGGAGATGTGTCACAAGTCCTGGAGGTTTGTTGAGTGGCTGGACATGGAACTGGACATCTAACTCAAGCTGGATATTGAAAGATGGAGTGGATCAAAGCTGCACAGAAGGCAGCGTATTCCAGAAGAGTGAGAACCAGAGGCACAGGGGCATGTCCAGATCCATCCCACCCTCCAACACTCATCCTGAAGCCTCTTCTTCCACAAAACCTTCCCCAAACTTTCCAGTCAAACTAAATCTCTGAAACCCAAATGCCCCAAATGTGAGCTGCCTGCTGTGCGTGTGTGCGTGTGTGTATGTTTGTGTGTGTGTGTGTGTGTATGTGTCTCCAGTTTTTCCAGCCTTATAGATAACTCTTTCTAGTGTCCATGGACTGGCTAAAGCCCCCATCCTATATGTAGTGGCTCCACTTCCAATAAGTTGGAGGATTTCTTCATGTAGATTACGCTTTACATAGTCAATTTCCTTGCTCAATTTCCTGCTTCTTAGCCATTCTCGATCTCCCTCACATCTCACCTTTTACAGCTGTTTGTCCACCCCACATGGACTCAGTCCTGGAACACAGCTCCAGCTGTGGGTTGAAATAGGACCCTCCAAAAAGATATACTGAAGTCTTGACCCCTTATCTAGTATCTCAGAATGTGATTTTATTCGGAGATCGTGTCATGGCAAAAGTAACTAAGTTAAAAGGTTGTTAGGGTGGGCCCTAATTTATTATGACTGGTGTTTTTGTGAAAAGGGAAAATTCTGGCACAGTCTTGCACACAGGGAGAACACTGTATGAACGTGAAGGTAGACATTGGGGTGCTGCATCTGCAGGCTAGGAGTGCCCCAGATGGCCACGGGCACCAGAAGCCTGGGGAGAGCCTGGAACGGGGTCCTTCACAGCCCCAGAAGGAGCCCACCCTGCCGACACCTTGATCTCAGACTTCCAGCCTCCAGAGCTGTGAGATGATAACATGAAATTAACAAGCCACCCAGTTTGTGGTCCTCTGTTATGGCAGCACTAGAAAACTCTCCCTTCCTTGATTTTCCTACAGCTTTCTCACACAAAGTGGTTCTGTCTAGTGGAATTTTACTGAAGTGTAGGGGTTGGGAAAGTGCCCAGGCCCCAAAGCAGAGCAGTGAACTAAAAATCAAGTACTGGATGTCTCTGATCTTAGTCCTGTGCTTGTTCCTGCCACACAGAACTTCAGCTGGGCTCTTTCTTCTCCAGGACCCTGGCCTTCCTCCATGCTTCTAGGCCCCATCCTCTTCCTCCCCTCACTTTCCTTTTCTTCTCATCCTAGGGCCTCGTCCTCAGGCCCCTGCAGAGCTGCTCTGAGAATCTCCAGACACTCCCCGCAATATTGTGCAGAATGATTCTCTGTTCTACCCTCCACAACCTGGCCATTACTTGGGGTGAGAGGAGAGCTTCATTTTCTATACCCCAAAAGATCCAAAAAACAGTTGTTCCCTAAGGAAATCTGCTGCCGCTTGAAAAAAAAAAGTGCTTGGTCCCTTGACAGCATTCTACTCCAAATTCCCATAGCATTTTTTTTTTCTTTTGAGATGGAGTCTCACTCTGTCACTCAGGATGGAGTGCAGTGGTGCAATCTCGGCTCACTGCAACCTCCACCTCCTGGGTTCAAGTGATTCTCCTGCCTGAGCCTGCCAGGTAGCTGGGATTACAGGCTCCCATAGCGTTGTGTCAGAACCTCTCCTGCATCCTTGCACCACTGTTACCTGTGTATGTGTGTAACCTTCCTTATGAGCTCTGAGCTCCTAAAGGGTGGGATCTGGTTCTTACCTGCAGAGACAGGGGCTCGGCGTTTGATGAGTGAGTGAAGGGATGCCCGAATTTGGTGAGTTCGAGGCAGGAGCCATTGATAGGCTGGACGACTGGGATTTGAACATTGTGGGAAGACGGATTGAAGTGTAGCTGAATAGTGCCTTGAATGCCATGATCAGGAACTTAACTTTATTCTGTGGATGCTAAAACCTCTTGCAGGGCTTTGACTTGGGGAATAACAGCACAAACTCTGGTCTCAGGACCCAAACTCTTTGGTATCAGGAGTCCATTACATTTTTAAAGTTATTAAGGACTCTCAAAGAACACTTGTTTATGTGAGTTATATTTGTTGATATTTACCATAATAGAAATTAAAATGGAGATACTTAAAAAGGATTAATCATTTTAAAATAAAATTATTTATTACACATTAACATAAATAAATATTTTTAAATGAAGAATCTATTTTCCAAAATAAAAAAAATTAGTGAGAAGAAGGGTATTGTTTCACAGTTTCATAGGAGAGGAGAAATACCTTCTCCTCACCCGTCACTACATTTATGGTCAAGGCCCCTATGACAAACAGATTAATAAGAAAAAAGCATATGCATTTATTTAATATCTAAGTAGGAAGAGCCATAGTTTGCCTGTTAGTTGTTCTTTTAAATAAACATTGCATTGCATGAAAAAGTGGCGAGTTCAGCTGGCAAATCACATAATTGCACAAAAGCTTTCTCTTGGGACCACCAACTGTTTTAACATGCAACAGAAGTCCTTTGTGAGGGCTGGCCATGGTGGCTCATGCTTGTAATCCTAGCAGTTTGGGAGTTCAACGCAGGTGGATCACTTGAGGTCCAGAGTTTGAGACCAGCCTGGCCAACATGGTGAAACCCCATCTCTACTAAAAATACAAAAAATTAGCCAGGCTTGGTGGCATGCACCTGTAATCCCAGCTACTCGGGAGACTGAAGCAGGAGAATCGCTCTAACCTGGGCAGCGGGGGTTGCAGTGAGCCAAGATCGTACCTGGGTGACAGAGCGACACTTCGTCTCAAAAAAAAAAAAGAAGTGCTTTGTGAATTCATTCCATTTTATCACACAGAACTAGAAAGATGAGTACTCAATAGTTAAGATTTAGTACAATAAACATTTGTTAATGCTTCATCAAGGATATTCTTAAGTGAAACTGGCATTGCCCTTCTTGTGCTTACATGGCGGTAATGAATATGATGACTGCTCTTATAGTGTAGAGGTGATGCTTTGATGACATGGTATATTATATAGCATAGTTGAGTGGCGATGCTTTGATTCTTACTGAAGTGCCAGCAGTTTTACCCACCCTCGCTTCTGCACCGTCAGTGCCAATACTAACACACTGAAAAGGGCAAATAACCCCTTAGCATTATTATGAAAATAGTCTTGACCTGTGGATCTCCTAACAGGTCAAGGACTCTCAGGGGTTCTGCGGACCACACTTTGAGAAATTCTGGTGTAGACACAGGCACTTCCCCATTAGGATTCTGGTTATGTAGGAAACCAGCACATCTGTGCAGTACAAAAGGAAGGCATTATTGCTCTTTCCCTACAGCACTGAAAGTCAGCTGGCCCTTTAAAAAGCCACCTCTACTTATTTCATTAATCAAAAGTGGTATTTGTACATTTTTTCATGGACTATTTCAGCATGTGAACTTTGCTCTTGAACACCCAAGCCCCCCTGGGGAATGGTCTGACCAGGCTAGCCTTCATGACCTCTATCTAGGCATAGCCTGGAGATGTGGTAGGAGCCCTGGACCCAGTCCAGTCTCGGCCTCTTCAATAATCTTGGTTTTCAGTAACCCAGTGAGAAGGTAGGGCTGGATTCATTTTCAAATGTATTCAATAAATACTTATCCAGCATTTACTATGTGCCAAAGTTTGCTCTGGATTCTGGGAATACATTAGTGAACAAAATTAGAAAAAAGTAGCCTCGTCTTTGTGGAATTTTTCTGTTAGCTGGTGGAGACAGATCACAAATGAGTAAGTAAAAATGTGTAGTTTATCAGATGATAAAAAAATATTATGGAGAAAAATAAAACTAGGAAGTGGGGCACCAGTGCGTGGGTAGCTGGGGAGTGGTTTGCAGTTTAAAATAGGTGACCAGGAAAGGCCCCACATCTGAGCAGTGGTCACATTTGAGCAGGGACTGAGATGGCGAGGGAGGGAGCCTCATGGCTGCACAGGTGGGGAGCATTTCTGGCAAAAGGAACTGGTGGTGGAAAAGTGTCCCCGAAGTGGGAACAGCCAGCGGGGCTGGAGTGGCGTTAAGCAGGAGGAACGTAGCCGGAGACGAGGTCAGAGATCTGATCCTGCAGGGACTTACACAACATTTGAAGGTCTTTGCTTAACTTTAATGAATTGGGAGGCTTTATTGGAGGCTGTTGAGTAGGGGAGCAACATGGTCAGACTTAGGTTTTATAAAAATTAAATTTGGTGGCTGAGTTTAGGGAGGGAAGGGCAAAAACTGGGGGACCACCAGGAGGCTATTGCAATAATCCAGGTGGAAAATGTTGATGTCTTGGGCCAGGATGGTAGGTGTGAAGTGGTTGTTCTGAAAGTATTTTGAAGGTAAAGTCCACGAAATTTCCTAGGAGACGACTGTATGAGAGACAGAGATGAGTCAGAGATGATGCCAGTTCTTTGGTTTGCACACCTAGAAAGATGATGGGGCTGTCTGGAAGAGTGGGAAGACTGTGGGAAGATTTAGATCACAACCAATTCACTCCCACTGGAAGTGAATAGTTTTTTTTTTTTTTTTTCAAGATGAAATCTTGCTCTTTAGCCCAGGCTGGAGTGCAGTGGTGTGATTTTGGCTCACTGTAACCTCTGCTTCCCAGGTCCCAGTTCAAGTGATTCTCCTGTCTCAGCCTCCTAGTACCTGGAGGACAGGCATGCACCACCATGCCCGGCTGAATTTTGTAGTTTTCGTAGAGATGGGGTTTCAGCATGTTGGCCAGGCTGACCTCATGATCTGCCCTCCTCAGCCTCTTATCATGCTGGGATTACAGGTGTGAGGAAGTGAATAGCTTAGAATCTCATCCTGATATGAAAAGAATGACTTCATCATCATCACCACCACCATATGCTTGCTTTTCATCCTGTGGCCAGGACTGTGGACATCACAGGATGCGGTGACACAAGGGCGTGGGGTCTGGAGTGAGGAGACATGGATTAAAGTCCAGTTCTACCATTTACTGGCAGTGCACACATGGGCAAATTACTTACCCTCTCTGAGCCCCATATTTTTCATATTTCTGTTTCCTAAAGCATAGATAATGTCTATTATCTAATGTCTACATTGTTGCAATACAAAATGAAACCATGTAGCTGAAAGGTGTTAAAGCAAATTAAATATGGCCTGAGATGGACTCTGTACTTGTATATTTGGGTCCTTGTGGATGAACAGTAACCTAGCTTAATAGTCAGACAAAATTGAAAACCTAACTTAATAGTATGCACCGGTAACATTGCTGAGTGTTGGCCAATCCCAGCGGCCATACTTCAACCACTCATAGACTGCCGAGTGTTCAAACAGGGTTCAAATAAGGCAAATGAGGAGCTGTAACCAATCTCGCCGTTTCTGTACCTCACTTCCAATGCCTATACATCACTTTTCCTTTTTGTCTATAAATTTGTTCTGAGGCACTCATGGAGTCTCGGTGAATCTGCCGTGATTCTGGGGGCTGCCTGATTTGCAAATCATTGATTGCTCTAACAAACTCCTTTAAATTTAATTTGGCTGATGTTCTTCTTTTATCAAAGGACATTGAACAGAATGAGTTCATAGACATTAACGACTCAATAAGTGTTAATTCTTTCTTTTTTTCATAAGATTATGTTCATTTGACTGGCAATTATTGAGCACTACAGCCCTGTGGCCAGCACGCCAGCAGTGTTCAGTAGTGGAGGTGGGGAGTGCTCAATTGCATGATGCTTCTGGCAGTCTGTGGACTTGCCAACTGGGTTGTCCTTCATGGCATTTTATTACCCTCTTACCTGGGTGAAGTCGAACGTTGCTGCTTCTGCCTTTATTGCCCTCTGTATCTCTATAGTTGCTATTGACTCCTGGTTGTTGATTTAACTTTATGAGACATAGAAAGTGTAACTGATACTAGCCTTGTTGGGGTGAAGGCGGAGAAGGTTGACCAAAGAGAATATGAGGGACACAGCCTACCAGAGACTGCAGCGAGGGATGGGCTGAAACAGAGTCTTACCTAATAGTCTGATTATTCAAGTCTAAAGGTGAAGGGTATCTTTTTTTTTTTGGTTTTGTTTTAATCTCCCACATGAAAACTTGCCATAGTTCATTCTGCTTTGCCATAGTTCATTCTTAGGAAGGGCCTCTCAGTACGCTTGTCTATAGATGGCATGGGCTGTCTCCGTAAACACCATCATAATATACGCCATCATGTTAGAAGGTTCTCGAAATGAGAAAAACAGGCATTTGAGAAGTTACTGTGGAGCAATGGTTCTCAAACTTGAGAGTGGGCATCAGAATCACCTGGCAGGGGCCGGACGCAGTGGCCCACACCTGTAATCCCAGCACTTGAGAGGCCGAGGCAGGCAGATCACCAGGTCAAGAGATTGAGACCATCCTGGCCAACATGGTAAAAGCCCCTCTCTACTAAAAATATGGAAATTAGCTGGGTGTGGTGGCACGCACTTGTAGTTCCAGCTACTTGAGGGCTGAGTCAGGAGAATGGTTTGAACCTGGGAGGCAGAGGTTGCATGCGGTGAGCCGAGATAGCCCCACTGCACTCCAGCCTGGCGACAGAGCGAGATTCTGTCTCAAAAACAAAAAAACAAACAAAAACAACAACAACAAAACACTCAGCAGGCTTGTTCAAAAACAGGTTGCTGGATCCCCAGAGTTGCTAATTCAGTAAGTCTGGGATGGGGCCAAAGAATTTGCAAGGCTAACAGGTTCCCAGGTGATATTAATATTATAAATCCAGGGGAAATTGTAGAGGATACTCAAGCATTAAATGGAGGTTATGGTATGTTATCTTTAAGTTCCTGGCTACCTCTGAAATTCTGTAAGTTGTGAACCCAAAATATCTGAGACAGGCCTCAACCAATTTAGAAAGTTTATTTTGCCAAGGTTAAGGACGTGCCTGTGACACAGCCTCTGAAGGTCCTGAGGACATGTGCCCAAGGTGGTCAGGGCACAGCTTGGTTTTATACATTTTAGGGGTACATGAGACATCAATCAATATGTGTGAGACACACATTGGCTTGGTCCTCGAGGCGGGGGCTTCCAGGTCATAGGTAGATAAGAAACAAATGGTTGCATTCTTTTTTTTTTCTCTTTCCCCCAAGATGGTGTCTTGTTCTATCACCCAGACTGGAGTGTGGTGGCAGGATCTCGGCTTACTGCAACCTCGGCTTACTGCAAGCTCCTGGGTTCCAGTGATTCTCCTGCCCCTCAGCCTCCTAAGGAGCTGGGATTACAGGCAGGCACCACCATACCCAGCTAATTTTTTTGAGACAGAGTCTCGCTCCATCGCCAGGCGCCAGGCTGGAGTGCAGTGTCATGATGTCGGCTCACTGCAACCTCCACCTCCCTGGTTCAAGCCATTCTCCTGCCTCAGCCTCCTGAGTAGCTGGGACTACAGGCGCACACCACCATGCCCAGCTAATTTTTTGTATTTTTAGTAGAGACGAGGTTTCACCAGGTTGTCCAGGATGGTCTCGAACTCTTGACCTCATGATCCGCCTGCCTCTGCCTCCCAAAGTGCTGAGATTACAGGTGTGAGCCACCGCACTGAGCCAATTTTTGTATTTTTAGTAGGGACAGCATTTTACCATGTAGGCCAGGCTGGTCTCGAGCTCCTGACCTCGTGATCCGCCTGCCTCAGCCTCCCAATGTGTTGGAATTACAGGTGCGAGCCACAGCACCCGGCCAAATGGCTGCATTCTTTTGAGTCTCTGGTTAGCCTTTCACTGAATACACAATTTAGGGTAAAGGAAATAGTCACTTATGGCTTAGTCTGGCTTAGTGAAACAACAGGGTAGAGGAAGCCATCAGATGTGCATTGTCTCAGGTGAGCAGAGACATGACTTTGAGTTCTGTCCGTCCTTTGTCCAAGAGGAATTTCCTTGTGGGCAAGTTGTGAGGGAGGTATGTGGCTTTTTAATCTCTGTAGCTGTCTTATTTAGGAATAAAATGGGAGGCAGGTTTGCCTGACTCAGTTCCCAGCTTGGCTTTTCCCTTGGCTTAGTGATCTGGGGGCTCCAAGACTTCCTTTCACAAAGTTCTTGAGGGACGTGTTACTAAAATCTTGGTTTTTCTATTTCAGCCTTCTCCATCTCAGTAAGGGACTCCACCCAGTTACCTGAACCAGAAACCTTGTCCTCAATTTGCCCCTCTTCCTCAGCTTCCTCTATCCGGTCCAATCCGTCCATGAGCCCTAGCACTGCCAGCCCCAAGCCATGTCCCAAAGCTGCCTCTTGGTGTCCACTGTCACTCCCTGGTCCAGATGTTCGGCACCTGTGCCCTGAGCATCGCCTCCCTGTGCTCTTCCCTGAGCCACAATCATGGGCGCATAGAGTCCATCTTAACTGCTTTCACCAGGGGAGCCACTGGGTGTCAAGGGCAGGAGGGGATGCGGGTCACGGAATTTTATCTCCACCCTGAGCAGGTGACACGGGACATCACAATTCTGGTACACCAAGGACAGCGACTTTGTCATCATCGTGATTATCAGTCCCCAGGGTGGGAAAACGTTTTCTGTAAAGGGCCGGATAGAAAATGTTTTAGGCTTTGTGAGGTGTATGGTCTCTGTCATGTGATATAGTGCAAGAGCGTGAAACAGTTTTCTTTTTTCTTTTTATTTTTTGAGACAGAGTCTCTGTCACCCAGGCTGGAGTGCAATGGAGTGGACCTTGGCTCACGGCAACCTCTGCCTCCTGGGTTGGAGCAATTCTCCTGCGTCAGCCTCCCAAGTAGCTGGGATTACAGGTGCCTGCCACCATGCCAGGCTAATTTTTGTATTTTTAGTAGAGAGAGGGTTTCACCATGTTGGCCAGGCTGGTTTTGAACTGACCTCAGGTGATCCACCCATTTCGGCCTCCCAGAGTGCTGGGATTACAGACGTGAGCCACTGAACCTGGCCTTTGATTTTTTTTTTTTTTTTTTTTTTTTT